>JARWCS010000023.1:485504-496747 GCA_034783895.1 Geukensia demissa | reverse complement strand
TATAAGTCGGACCCCTTCCAAGGAAAGACTTTTCAGCTCCCAAATTACCGACTTTTATGCGAGTATATACGGTACTTAGAATGTTGTTGAAAATTTTTTTTATCCCTATCTTATGACCCTCATTTTAATATTATATGTGGAGGAACAGTAAACAAACATAAAATTATGTTCTGAATTTGCATGAAATGTTTAATGGACATCGAGAGAAATTTAATAAGCTGGTTTAGTTTGTAAAAAGACATTTCTGAAAACCTGAGTTTAAGGTATTGAATTTTATTGCAAGAGTTACCTTCCTTTTGTGGGTAGTGTTGCAATTATAGAAACAAAATTTTCCTTTATTTGTGTTCCGCAAATTCTGAAACTTATTATGGTGTTTGTACTTCTTATATACTGGGTATCAGCGAACTCCAAATTATTGATTTGCCTGTAAGAATAAGAATTTCATATATCATTTTTTTCGTAAAAACAAGACGCTTTCATTTAAAAATTACAAGGTTAACTTAAAGCAGAAAAAATGCAGGGTCCGTGTGGCTGTATGTGAGATGAAAGCATTTGAGAATTTTGCAAAAACCAAAACCCATGAAGAAATAAAAGTTCTCATTATATGAAATTTTAATATGTTTTCAATAAAATTAGCAAGAGACTTGCAGTCATTGAAATCACTTTACATACAAAAAAAAAACCCTAAATAATTTCAAGATTCAGAGGTTTGCCACAATCAAGTCTCTTCTACCACTCTATGTAGAAGGAGGAGGCCAGAGAAACCAAAGGATGAGTCAAGAGGGGTCATATTGAAAGGCAATGAAATTTTGAGGCAGCACCCACAAAAAGCTTGCAATTGGTTCAAATAAATCACAAATGCATATATAAAGTCACATGTAAAAAATTAAAGCTTAGAAATAAGCATAAAAAAAAACAATACAAGCGACACAAGGATAAAAAAAAATTTTGTGACTTGGATTTAAATTGATTTTGGACAATTGACAATCGTACCACGTCTCCTTTTTCTATACTTAATTGTACAGGTCATTAATGAGTAAATTTTAAGCCATCTCTTAATTGATTCAATTATACAGAAAAACTTCATAATGAAGTTGTGGCCAACAGATTTGTAATTTCTTCAATTTATGTTTATTTTGGACCATTTCGAACCTATAAGAACATTTAAACTCGTTAATGTTTGATAGTTCAATTAAATTCTCAGCTCTGAAAGATAAGCCATTTTTAAATACTTTTTGGATGACTTCACACTATCAGGTGGGGTTTTGTGTAACTTATTCAATACTTAACATCTTTCAGATGTATCCTTGTCTTGAAGATATAAAGAAAATCGTCAAATCTATTGACACAGAGCTCTCAGTAAATTTACTTTATTAATAGGAATGTTGACGGTTCTTATTGAATTATTCGAAATCGGGTTGGAAGGATAAGTTTTCTGTTTAATTTTCGTTGATCGTCCACGGAAGTCTGTTCTCTATTGAATAATACTTGTTTGATTTTTGGGTTCAAGTTTCCTGTTTTAAATGCCTCCAATAATTAGCACAAATTTTGTAAAAAAAACAGAAAATATTGTTGTCCATAAACATGTTAAGCCTTAAATTTTTTTGAATTAGGCGTAAACGGCCCTATATAAAATTAAGTGTTTCTTGATATTGTGATAAACTCAAATCGTCATAGTGATTTATTTGCTGTAAAAATGAAAAACTAAAAAAGAAAAATATCCGCATTTCAGTATCTTAGCTAACCAGTTAACACAAAATAATTTCCTAGCCTTAATTTTTTCGAAACCACAAGTTTTTATTTCAAAAGCATACTTTTGTCTCTTCAATTTTTTTTTATTTGTTCTTCGTTTGGCTGAAAAGAAAAGAACTTAGGCAGCTGGAAAAGGAGAAATGAACATATTTTTGTATTTAGCCCTACTTATGAAATACATGTACCCTAGGGTCATAAGACAATCAATATAGTACTGAAGCATGGGTCAGTCATTGATATCACACATTGATTGACAGTCAGGTACAAAACTTGTCAAATAAAACAACAAAGGTGTGATTTACTCCTTGTCCTACTCCTACTTTGACAGGAAATATTTTTTTTTTAATTTTTTTTTTTTTTATTTAATATTTGAGTAGAATTTTTTTTACTGTAACATTATGAACCAGCAGTGTTTTTGGTCCTATTAGTTGCCTTTTAAAGTTTGACCAACTATAATTTTAAAACAATGACCTTATATTTTAGTCTTGTTTTATTTCAATTATGAAAACTAGTCATATTTCTCACAAATGTGGCAAAACTACTGCCTTGCATGAAAATGGAAGACCAACTTTGTTAACTTGTTTTGAAAACAAGAAGATATGGGGTAAATTTCAATGAGACCACTCTCCAACCACAAGAAAGATGGAGGGAATATATTAATCTAGAGGTCTCCACAGGGTCTTCAACAAGCGTGGAATACCACTCGTGAAAAAGTTCTAAATTGCTCCAAGTAAATAAATGTCTATATCAGTACTTAACATAATACTGCTCTTACCTGAACATTATCAAAAATGTACATGCAACAAAAAACATTTTGGGGGAGGCACATGTGGTGGGGTTAAACTAGTTTAATGGGATCCCAACCCTCCCCCAATGAGTGGACAAAGGAAAAAAAACAATGAAAACAAAGCAGAAAAGATGAATTGGTCATTTTGGAATTTGCTGTTAACATTACAATGAAGAATAGTAGAAAATATTATCTTTGTATTTTTTTTTATTTGAATGTGTGGACTACTTCAAATTTTTATTCTCCAGAATTTAAATTTTACATAGGTACTGGACTGTATGTTTGAAAGATACTGTTTACATCTTTCAAACATTGAAATTTGTATAAATTCCCTGATTGTTATCTGAATGTCTGGCTACATCATGAACTGTACATTTCACAAAAAATTGTAACTATGATTTCATAAAGTTTGACTGATATTCCTATTTTTTTGGCCCCTTAGCTGCTCTGATGTAGTTATATCCAGAAAAGGGATTTACACACAGTTCAATTTGGCTTTTGAATATTTGTTATTAAAGTATGAAGACATGGATTGTGTCTTTCTGGAATATATTCAATATTCTTTTCTTTTAAATTTAATTCCTGTAAACTGAACATCTTTTTTGTCATTTACACTATGTGACTTTATACATGCATTTGTGTATGCCATAGTTGATGACATTATCGATTTAACAAGAACATATTTAAATTTCGGTATTGGAGAATGTCCACCTTTCACCTTTTCATAATATTTTCAAGTACTTAATGGTACGAGTAAAATCTTTAATGGCTAGTTGCTCTCATTAAAGTAACAGATATAAGGGCAAGTGAAAAGCTTAATGTGATCTTTTAACTTGATATATAATATGCCTGGAGGACAATATTTTTCGGACATCATAAGATCTTATCAAAGTTAAAGATCGTCCAGCTTCACACCCAGTCGATCATGCTTCGTTGGATTATGGTGTTCGCTCCGATGGTCATAGATGCTGGCTTCCAGCTGAATAAGTATTAAAATTTTTAACCATTCACCTTAATACATTAAGACTGTATCTGACGTATTAACGAAAGGTCCTGTCACGATATAATGGGATTGTCGCCATGGTTCCTCGTTTTGGTTGCTTAGTCGGTCTTTTTGATTGACATATGATATATGTGTTTTTATTTCATGCGTAAATACACAATGTATTTTTTCTCCTTATCTGTCACATTTCATAAATAGGTTGATATTTTATACAGGTAAAAAGACAAATGGCATGTCCCCTTTGGAAACTGTGGTAAAAACAAGCAAATCTTGAAGAACTTTGGTTCTACAAAAATATATGCAGTATGTACAATACAAATTTTCACAAATCGTTATGTCAGTAATTCATATGAACTGCAGGGGATATTATAGAACTCTTTTTTTTTACCATAGGCCATTGCAAATAAAAAGTTTTTATGCCCCGCCTTTAGGCAACAGGTGCATTAAGTTTTATCTTCTTCCGTACATAGGTATGTCAAATTTTGTCCAAAAATTCTCAGCTTGTGTATGTCCCTTAGATTTGATATTTGGTCTGAAGCATGATCAGGGAGAGTTGTACTATGCCTCCCCTTTTCAGGTTTTTCATTTGTCTACTCCCTGTTTGCCAATGAAACTATTCAAAAAACCGTGGAGGGGGGAGGGGTAAATTTAGTTTTGCTTTTTGTGTTGAATTAAAATTGCATGAAAAACAAAGGACAGCGAAAAACCAAGCTATGTCGTCATCACTTTTCAATATCTGGAAGCAAAAAATTCTGGTTCCAATTTGGACACCACATTGGTTGGTTTTTTTTTTCCAGTGAAAATTTGAAAAATGAATTGGTGCAGACAGGTGCAGACGGAAATCTTGGAATTATACTAGAAAATGTGATTTTGTTAATTTTATACCCACATGAATAAGGTTTGTCAGTTACCTGCCCAAGGTCGGTGGTTCTCTCCGAGTACTCCCACTTCCTCCACCAGTAAAATTGACTGAAAGATTGTTAGGAGTGGCGTTAAACCCCAATCCACCAACCAACTATACCTACATGAAGTGTTACAATTCACATCTCAAAAAATAACACTCCCTGGAAAATGTTAGCAGTAATTAGGTCAAATTGATCTCCTGTCCTTGTTTTTAGGTCATGATATGCTACATGTACTGAGTTGTTATTAGACTTGTGCATTTTAACATAATTTATATTTTTAGTGATCAAATAATCACCTCTTTTTGATAAAGTACAGCATCCCCTACCATAATGTTAACTAGGACATATATGGTACACATGTATATTCTTAGAGACCACCTCGATGGTGTAATGGTTAGCATGCTCTTCTTGAGTTCGGAAGGTCATGGGTTCAATAGCCGGGACAAACCATAGACGTTAAATTGGTATTTGCTCTTCTCTGCTAAGCATGCAGCATTTAGGAGTAAGATCAAAGACTGATCAGCCTAGAGTCAGAATAACGTGTCTGGGTGAAGCGCAGACTTGCTTTCATGATCTAGCACGTTAAAAATCCAGCTCAGTGTGTCGGTTTAGTACAAAGCAGGCTTCATTCATCATCACTCATCATTAATATGCTTTCCTGAATATGCATGAAATGTTTGCCGCTGGACATTAAGCACTATCCAATCAATCAATCAATCAATATATTCTTAGATTTGTTGTTTTATTTAAGGATACAATGATGTCATAGAAAAGAATAGAGAAGTCATCTGAAGTTGTAGAACAGGTATGTATAAAAATAGAATTGGGTATCATTGTCAACCATTTACCAAAAATCCAAAAATTTACATAGTTTAACATCTACAGTTATATGTCTGGCCATAAACAATGGACAAACAACTCTGTTGCCAAGGCAATACAAATTGAATCAAATTGTGAACAAATGATTTCCCTACATGCCTAAAATGACACATTATTGGAATGAATTCAGGTGGTTAAGCGCTTCCTCTAAAACTGGCCAAAAAATGGGTAGTGGAATCTTGAATGAGGTTTGAATTTATTTTTTGTCCCAGTTACAGGATTACAGATACAGTTATTATAGGGGACCACCAATATTGACTGTGATGTGTAAAATTAAATCACTTCAAACCTCATTCAGGACTCCACACCAAACTTCATTCCAAAATCCACTCCATACTCTAACCTAGGTTTTACAACATGTCAGATTTTCTTACTTGAAAAGGCATCATATTATTTGCTAGTGCCAAAATTCGTAAGGCGTAATGAAGATAAATTAGCATCAGACCCCTCTTACTTGGTAACCTGGATTTTGGTCCACAGGTGAAATGTAATAATGACCTAGTTTTTGCACTTTTTCCTTGTTTGATCAAACCTTTCTCTAAATTCCAGTGGATGTCTTTAGATACTGAAACAGTCCTGAACAGTTTTATTGATTGATTGTTGTTTAACATCCAGCAGGCAATATCTCAGTCGTATTCAGGATGGAAACAAGTTAACGAACAATTCATAAAAAAAAGGGCGAGAATTTTCTTGCCAAAGGATGCCAATGGGGTGTGTTTGGGTAGGCATCAGAAATTTAGTCTTTGCATCTGGCCACAAAATGGCTCTCAAGTCATATTCAGGATGGAAACAAGATAACGAAAAACTCATCCAAAAAAGGCAGGAATTTTCTTGCCAAAGGATGGCAGTTGGTGTGATTGGGTAGGCATGGGAAATTATGTCTTTGCATCTGGCCACGTAATGGCTCTCAATTTTTTCTGTGGATTCTTTAACTTTCGGGGTGCACATATTTTCTCTCAACATTGAGTAGCAAAATAATTGATTTCCTAAATATTCTGAATCTTCAGTCATCTACCATGATGTTAAAATTCAAAATAAATACAATTTTTTTTATTAAGCAAATTTTTGTAGAAACAATTTTCAGAAATTTGTTTACTTGTATTACTAATTTCCATTAGTATTTCAAGAAGAGCCATTCCAGGAATTATTTTATAAATCAATTTTATTTTCTGACAGGGACATGGCATATAGTAGGATAATGATATTAATTTGGAATTTAATTGGAAGTAATGAATACAAATTTTCTTACATTATTTCAAATTATGATCATGATTGTATGCATATTTCTTAATAGATAATAGAATTACAAATATGTTCAGTGATAGCCCCGGGGCAGACAAGGCATTTGTTTTCTGTACACACATGGCCTCATAAGATTGACCCAAATTATTAAATTTGTACTTAGTTACAAGAAATTTTTTTTGCTTTGTTGCTGTAAATTTTCTTTCCGGGGTTTATCTGGTACAATTTTAAGTGTTTTCTGGATATTAACACACAAAAAAATGATATATTTTGACAAGATATTATAATTTGACATGTATTTTTCACATAATTTATGATGTTGGTTTCACTATAAAAAATGTGATAATCTGAAAACTAAAAAAATGTTAATTTCTTATTTTCCACAAAAAAGTATAACTTTTGAAATGTATATGTGAAACTTTAAAAGAAAAGGAAAATCGAAATACAGAAATTTATACTATTCATATTCTAATTGTCATTAAGTGAGATGATTTCAAGACAACAAAATAGGTAAAAATCTATTTTGTACATATACATGTTCATTGTACATTGCATTATGAGTTTCCTGTCTTCTGTTCTACAACTATTTAATTTAAATTGCTAATTTAAAGCTTTTATTATTCAAAACCATATGTTGATAAATGTATACTAAAAAAATTACAGAAATATGTTAATTCCCCTGCCTTCATGGAACAAGGGAAAAGAAATAAAGCTTTTAAGTGTTTTAATTTTCTGTTTGGATTTTATAGACCTTGAAATTTGAAAATTCCATGCTTTTTTCGTGGATTAAGTTCACCTCTCTGACATTAACACCATTTCTTTTCTTTTTCATATATGGAAGCTTTATATTGACTTGAAATTCTCTCAGTCAAGTTTGAAAATGGTTCTAGTTTTTATTTTTGTAGGAACTTTTCTGGTGCAAGATTCTGAACACAATCATTTGCACCTGTCAACAACCCATCAAAAACCAAAGTTTTTGTTTATAAAGAAAATGTAGTTTATCTACAAAGAATTTTAAGCTTTCTCATATTTTATGAATATTCCTCATCCCATTACACAGCAAGCGATCATAATCAGACAGGAAATCTCAGTATTTATGAATAAAAATCTTGTTTTTGTCAAATGACAGTTTTTCAGTATATGACTTGATTGATGAGCTATAGGTCCTTAAGGGGGCATCATCAAAATTTGCATATTTATAAGACTTGCAAAAGGCAAGCATGTTTTTTGAAAATCCATTGAAAATTATTCAACTTTAACATGTTCCTTTCCAACTATAAATATTGAGGTGAAAACTTATTATGAATTATTTTGTCCATTTTTCGTATTGAATTTAATAAAATTTCAGATTTTGGGTTTCTGAAATGTCTGCCTGTAGGTACATATCTTTCAATTTTCTTGTGTAAATAAAAAAGCCAAGATACATAAATTAATAAATTTTACAACAGGTGCAGGCATTATCTTTTAAATAGTTAATTTATTTCCTTATTTATTTTTTTTAAATAAAAAACATAGTACATAAATTTTCAACCAAAAAAAAAAAAATATCCCCCATTTCTTACAAATCAGACATTTTTATTTGAACCTCTTCAATAAAATGCATATTGATTCACAAATTCATTCCTAGTTTAGGGGTATACACCTTGCTACCCTCACTTCAAATGAACCAATACAAAAAAGTTCTTATGACAAAAAAATAGATGTGTAATGTTACACAGAGTGTAACCTTAGCCCCCTATGGCATTCATATGATAAGTACCGAGTGCCTATTACACTAAACTATTTCCTGTGTATAGTACACCTTCAGTATTTTTTCTTAAGTCCGTATTTTCTGTCATTGTTAAAATCCATGCTTCAGTGACTCTTAGTGAAGAAGTTTTTAGTACGATTTGTGTGCCTTGGGGTGATATCTGTTGGTAAAAGATACTTTAACAGGAGGCATTGTTTCAAGCAGACGGCACAGTGGTCATTTCGTCTGCTGATTTCAAACTTTGACCAATTCTGTGAAAAATTTGGAGGGATTATGTTTACATGAGTGTGTATTGCTTGGACATTCATTAAAAAAAGGTGTTATGTGTATCCAGTTTATCACTACAACGAACATTTAGACATAGCCATGTGCTACTTTTTAGCTGCAAGCTATTTGTAGATTTATGGAGTAATACACATCAAGTTTCATGGCTACTTATTCATTTGAAGTGTGATATTTATACCTTGTATACTATCAACCTGGATTTTATGGTCATTAAAAAAAGAATAACATGGATTTAAATATTACCTGAAGACCTTGATCGTGGAAAAAACATATGATCTATTTCATAAATATCTGATGTAGGTATACCATGGTATTTTGATATTTTAAACCACATATAATTTCACTATATTAATTGAAAAATAATTTTTGTTTGATATTTTTTCTTGTTGAAAAAATTATGCATATATTTGCTTAATATTGAAAAGAAAATATTTTTTTTCAAGTCAAGTATATTTTACTTGTATTTAAATTTCACTCTGATCATAAATTTTGATAAAATTAAACAAAAGAGAGATTGAATATGATTCCTTGACAGTTGAAAACTACACAAAATATTGATTTCATTATTAATATTATTTATGAAGTCACAATATTAATATTATTTATGAAATCACAGCCAAAATATGCCCTAGATATTTGAATTACAAAATCATGACGAAAAATTATGTGATTTTTGTACCGAACGTCTGGGGTCCCCATTTTTAAATGGTATTCGATATTCTCATAATGAACAATAAGCCCCTGTTCATAATCATTTTTATAAGACACACACCGTTTTAAAAGAAATTTGATTCATATCTATATTCAAGAAGTAAAGTTACACCTATTATGGAGAAAATTAACACAGGTGCATTTATCCTGTGGTATGAAACTTTTAATAAGTCTGTATATTCATCTTTGAAAATATTTTGATTTTTTGAAACAGTTCTTGCACATATTTTTTAACAGATTTTAAACATAGAATGCTAATGAGGGGGTGAATATTTCTTATCCTGTAAGGAAATATCTGTGGGGGGAGGTGGAAAATCCTTTTCCTGTAATGGCTGCCATTTTTATTAGCATTCTCAAAATCAGAAAAAATAATAATTCATGCATATGCCACAATTCAAAATCTGTATCCCTAAAACAGCAGATAATTCATATTCCTGAAACCCCTTTTTCATGGACAAGAAATATATCAAAACCTTCTTCAAAAGCTTATGTAATATCCAAAGTATCTTCATCATTTCATTTTGTTAATTTGCTATAAAATGAAAAAATTATTAGAAATATAATAATTGTTATAAAACCATTGAACTTATAATTTACAAAATTAATGTCAAATACTAATATTTATGTTATAAAAGATAAAATTATTACCCCAAAATCTACAAATCCATACCTACAAATAACTGGGTACATTCAATGACATTCTGTTCGGGTATGCTGTTGCTAGACAAAAGTTTTGCTCAAGGTCTTTCCCCAAACCCCCTCCCCTCCTCATTTCTTATAAGAACTATAACTATAAATAATAATTGAAACATTTGTCATGTGGTAGGGTAACTAGGGTAATTTTTTACACCCCCCCCCCCACCCCCCTTCAGGCGACAGGAGCATTAAGTTCTACCCACATTTTTCTGTCCTTTCTTATGAATGTTCATCCATTTCTTTAAAGTCTTCTCAGCTTGTGTATGTTGGATTTATTTTATATATGGTCTAAGGCATTATCAAGGTGAGCTCTTTTCAGGTCTGACATTTGTCTTCTTTCTATTTGCTGAAAGGAGACATTCCTGTCCCATGGACACATTCTCTCTTTGTTTAACAAGCCTATTTAAGAAAAAAAAACTAAGTAATTGCCAAAGAAACAGTACGTTAAGAAATTACATGTATGAGGACCAAAAATATATAATATGGTTTTCATAACCAGTCAAATTTTCATACCTATTCTGGAAGGGGTGTTGCATAAAAGGGGAGCCACAATCTGCCAATACAAACTTTCTACATACCAAAACTTTGTATTGGCATATAATGGTTCCCTTAACCAAAGACCACCCCCTCACCTATCAGAGACTACGGAGAACAACATTTGCTTAGTAATATCTTTGTAAATTACTCCCTCACCAGGGAGCAAATACTGCAAACAAAGTTTAAGGTTTATAGCAATCACCTTGTCTGTTTATCACTTCTTTTCTGCCCATCCATATGTTCATCCACATAACTGCTCCTAAAACTGTTCAATAGATTTCAATGAAACTTTACATGAACATAAGACCCAATATGTAGATATGCATATACGAAGGAAATTCACCTCGACTAATTCCAAGGTCAGGGGTACCTTTAGTGAGCTGTGCTCACAGTATGTCTCTTTAAAAGGTAACAGTATATAATTATTATATTGATTTTCATTCCCATTTTTGAGGTTGCTGTGCATAAAACCAAGATTTTATTGCAAAAAGGGGCTTGCAATTTTTTTGGATGCCCTGGCCTTCATCTCAAGTGATTTGAAGATTTAAAATACATGATTGTCAATGTTGTCTCTTTATTTGGAATTTTTATTATTTCTAAGAACGACTCGAGTGCGGAAGGTCGTGAGTTCGATCCCCGGCTGGGTCAAAACAAAAACATTAAAATTGGTATTTGATGCTTCTCTGCTAAGCACGA
>JARWCS010000023.1:387551-401121 GCA_034783895.1 Geukensia demissa | reverse complement strand
CTTCGGACCTTATTCAGTTTGTGAGTGATTCGGCCAAGTTTACACATCAATAATTCCCTTCCAAACAGCCTTTATTACTATAGTAAACAAATAAAATGATAAAAGAACGTTTTATTGATACACTCATATGACACTCAATGCACATTTATTTTAACAAATAGTTATTGTTTGATTAGTGTTTGCTTTGATAACCACTTTTTGAAATTCTAAAAATCCATCCAGTTCGTAAAATGAACAAATATATCATGTTCCAAAATTAAGGACACCATTTATAATATACCATTTACCATATATAATGTTTGTATAACACAAAGATTATATTTCGTCTTTTTATTTAAACAATGAACAAATTTTCGTAAAACACATTTAACAAAATTATTTAGATTGATATTTTTACACTAAATAGTGTAAACCTAGAAAGTCTCCGTTTTAAGAACACCTATATGTAAAAATTGTTTATTTTTTTCAAAATACCCTTCTATTTAAATAATATTATTATATATCTAAAGCAATTAATAAAAATAACTTAAAATAACATTCATTTTACTCTTGTTTTTATTCATTTTCCATTTTTGAAAGTCCTTGTTCTTTATATAGACAGTAAAACATTTCCACGTGCTTGTGGTATACGCGTTTTTATTTCAAACATACTCGAATTTATGCCCATTTTAATTTTAGCATATGGATTCATTTTTGTCATAGTCTAGAAATATGGAATGTCTACAAATGCATTTATAATTTGGACTTCCAACTATTGCCGTTAAACATGTTAAAGGTTACTTCAAAGTGAAATCGTATACAGTTGCTTTTTGAAGTGTGGTTTTAATATCGTTTTGTCACACCACTGTCCCAGGTAAGGAGAAGGGTTGAGTACTCATAAATATGTTAAACCCCGCCATATACCTTATATGCCTGTCCAAAGCTAGGAACCTGTCGTCGTTCTTATGTGTTAGCTTTACTTGGCTAATAGTTGATATATTTTAATATCATCACATTTGATTTTTGGGACATTTTACTACTTGCTTTAGGGTGTAGATATGTGTCCATTATTGAAGGCCTTAAGGCAACCTGTGAAAGTTTGAGATTTACACCTTTTGGATGACTGTTTTAAAGAAACTAAACCACATCTCAACGCTTCTTAACTGTTAATCTAGAAAGTGATTTGTCAGCTGATAAATTTATTAAAGTTTTGGAAAAATGTAAACAAAAAATGGTTGCTGTCTTTCCGGCATTTATGACATTCTTTCTGTTTTGTCAGAATAGCATAAACGCCACAGTGTGATAATTTTCATCAAGAAAATATATTCAAAATTATAGCCATATTGCTTGTTTAAGGCAAGAAATTTGTGTGTGTATCCTTGCTCGTCATCTTTTTATTGGTCTTCTAGGCATGACTAGAGGTTTTGTCGGTTCGTTCACGATGAACGTAATAGATTGGTATATTGTGCTTGCCTTAGCTCCTAAAACAGTTCTAAAGAAAAATTTCAATAAAAAATTGTCTATAGTGCACAAATACAAAATAGGTTCAAATATCAACCTTAGAATATGCACAGGACATAAACCTATTCTCTGTGAAAAATATATACAGCAAAAGGGACATCATCGATATGACAACAATATACTTTATCGGAACAAATCTGTAAACGGTAAACGTGAATATTTTCTCTCGAAATGTAAATAAAAAGACTTTTAGATGTATGAATGTCGCGATTCATACATATTTTCGCGTAAATGGTTCAAGCCCGAAATAGCGAAAATAATCCCACGTGAAATTTCTATGTCTACAGTATCTAGTAAAACAACCAAAAAAATCTAAAAAAAACAAGAAATCTAGATCCAAAACTCTAAAAAATAAGCCCGTTGCATGTGAAACGCGATTAACCGTAGTTTTTTTTAAAAATTGAAATATATAGAAACATAGATATGGAATACATCTCAAAGAAACTGCACAACCTTTTCAAAACCAACTTGAAAAAAATTCAAGATCTAAAGATCTCACTAAGACCAAGGACAAGGTTTGTGTATCACTCCTGATGAAGCTTTCTGAATCATTCTAAATCAAATCGCATGTAATGGTGTAAAATAACACATCAATACCGTCTTTTGTTATGTTATATGCTCTGCAGTAATCCACTTTTCATAAAATATCTTGTCAATACCCGTATAATTTCATTTGTCATGAAATTTAACGGAAATATGGGTTCTCACATTCCTGGGAATATTTTCCTCAAAAAGGGAGAGAGTTTCCTAAAAGCAACTTCGAATAAATTTTTTGAGGAACTGTTTTTAAATAAAGAAAAAGAATTGAGTAATAGATTAGGGTAATATTTGATAAGTTTTCCGTATTGTCCTGATTCCATTATAAACATGATTCCGCAACAGTGTTCTTTCATCCACTGTGCATTAACTGTGCATTGGATCAATGATTCTAAGGCCTGTTCTTGCTCAATACGATTTCCTAAATAGCTATGACACTGATAAAGGGAAAAATAAATAAACGGTCTTGGCATTTCTATATACCATATAAAATTTTTAGTTGGAACATTGAGATCCATTAGGAGAAAGATAGTTTGAGGACTCTCCTTTGGTAAAAAATATATATAATCAAAACACGAATATTTGTATCTCTTAAAAAAAGATAATTTCAATTTTTGTAATATTCTCGCATCAGGGTGAACTTTTCAGATCTGCAGTAATTAGTTTCTTGTCTGAAGAATATACTGTGAAAACAAAATTTAAAACTGTTAACACATTTTTGATATCTCGACGTTCCAACAAAAACTTCGTGAAAATAAGCCATCCGGATATTGAGTCTGTGTTTGTACCCAATAACGTTAAACATTTATATCTTTTGAAGTCCTTGTAATATACTTTGTTTTTAGATTTTTCATTGATTTCATTGTATTGTTTGGCCAAACAACCCAAGACTCTTGTCAGCCATAAAAAGCAAATCTGTTTAAAAATACTCGATCGTCGACTATGTAGAATGAGGTACAATGGCTTGTATATGGACATCATACCATCCGCCGGAATTCCACGCAGATAGGCTAAAAAAGGATATATCGCCATATCAATGCTGTTTGTGTCTAATGTTTCATAACTGGTCAATACAGCGTGATTGTTGTATTCCAAAAACGCTTTCAAAGTCGCACTTTGATACAGAATCTGCATTCCATCACAAAAGATTCGATCTAAGATATCAAGTAAGCTTTTCCGACGATTTCCAAAGTTCTTTCCTTCAAGCATATTATTTTCACTTAGAAAATAATTTGGCAAATAATTGCATCTTATATAATACGCCAGTCTCTGTATGCAAATTCGAAAACAGCAATATAAATTGGCGGGATGCCATATACTACCTCCGTATTCTTCGATAGTCCAAAACAGAGTTGTTTTTACGAAATATGAGCACACAATGTCTTTTATGTCTTCTCTCTTCTGAATAATCTCCTTAAAAAAAATCTTAAGCATAGCATAGCAAAGCATCTGTGTTTGATTGAAAGATGTAACAAGCAGTTTTTCTGCGATCGAGAAAGAAAGTCTCCATTCGATTGGATTTTCTTTGTCAGAATTAAATTTACTCCCGATGGGTACTAGTAAAACATCTCCCTGTAATATCTCAGATATAAGATCGCATGATGGCCAATCGTGTTCTAAATATCCAATTGTTTGCAACTTCTGGCCATGTTTCGTATTTATAGCAATAAAGAAAATCAAATGATCCACAAATTGTTGATGTGCAGGGGCCATGAACTGGTGTATATATAGTATCTATTGTATCTTTTAGTGTATCTTTAAGAGGTTCGGCTTTCTTAACTCTTTCTATCAGAGGCCCAAGTTCTGGAAATGCATTATGAAGCCAAGTGGTGTCATCGTCGTTGCTTCCTTCTAGTTCATCGTCGTTTGTTCAGTGAATACCCATATTGTTGCCCCATCCTTTTGAACGTATCATTGGTTAATACCTTCTCTTTTTCAAAGTATTCAAATTTAGGCAAAATCGCATGGTGTGATTCTTTTATGAGTCTAATATGTACAAATCCTGGTGATGTACTATTTGTGTCGATGACAAGACCAAAGGATTTACTACTTGGAATCTGTGATTCATTTGTATAAACCAAATTATCATTATTAATGTACATGATATCTAAGTCACTTCCGGGTAAGTGTAGTCCCTCTGCTTTGCTTCCACTGTTTACCACGTTCCATTTTGGACTAAAGCGATAAGCATGATCAAGGACTTTGAAGAAATTTCGGCGTGCTTTGATCATTTTTTCAGATCCAACAACGCTCGTGAGGAAGTGGTAAAGTTGCAGGGACGATACTTTTGAATCCATATTCTGAAGCTGCAAAACAAAATTTTTAAGCCTCTTAAATTGTATTTAAAATTCTTAAGAAAGTGTAAAACGTGTAAGTTTAAACGTGTTGTAATATGTTGTGTTCTAGTGAAAGTTAAGAGCCTTATGATAAGTTTTCAAATTGATAACAACGAGAACGAAAAAGTCATGGAATATGCATACGATGAGAGACATTCATCACTTGTAACAACGCAGTCTGAGAGGATTAGGCGACATACATGTATATTCCAGTCTAAGTATTGGTTTTTATAACATTACCTGACATTTGTCTTTAGAAATATATATAGAATATAGGACATTTTGTATTTTGTACTGACTTTATCACGGAAAATATTCAGTGAGCCCGTAGGGCGAACTGGATATTTTATCGTGATAAAGTCAGTACAAGATACAAAATGTCCTATATTCTTTTTATCGGTAATTTTAAATCAAAATAATTTTCTCGAGCTGAATATGTCGTATTTTACATCATTTAACACAAGATCTACAAGTACTTCATTTCAACGTATGACAACAAGACGTCGTTCGGTTTTATGAATGACATCGGATCTATTTCATTCATGAAAAGCGGCATATGAAGACAAAGCATGTGACGTAAATGCTTGACAACGTGACGTATCCTTCACAACAAGCTAGTAATTTTTTTATCTGTGCCAGTTGACCTATACAGGAATTATCGGTCAGTACAGATCAAAGATTTGCTACAAATTAATGATAAAAGATCATCTTTTACTTTTGACATAGTTTTAAGTTCTTGTGCATAGCAACTTATATAACTTTACTGACAAACCGTGTTGAAACATCACTCTGCATGCAAAGGATATTGAATGTCACTGGTCAAAAGATGATAATGTTTTCGAATTGTAAAAACCTGAGGAGTCCAGAAACTGAGAACAATCTCAAAATCATTTCAAGTAAACCCCCTTTGTCAGATTTGACTGCATAAAATTTGACTTGTGAGTTTTGCCAAAAGTGAAATAAATTTTATGCAAATTTAAATATCTCTTAATTTATTCAAAATTTAATGTGTAATTCAGATTTGTGATGAAGTGAATGCTATTATGTTAGCGGACATGTCACATATATCAGGACTAGTGGCAGCTGGTATCATCCCAACTCCATTTGAACATTCTGATGTTGTTACCACGACAACACATAAAACACTTAGAGGACCAAGGTATGTAAGACAGATCTTAAGTTTAAACAGATATATCATGACAGGGAGGGATACTTGCGAAAAAATACCAGTCGCGGGAAGAAAAATTTCCCGAGCCGATAGGCGTTTTCAAAATTGATTAATCACGTTACGTTACTTTATGTGATGAAGCAGAAACCTTCCGAATAAATTTTAGCGGGATGCGGCACGCGAGGGTAAAAAAGGAATATACTTTTTGGCAAATACCACGGCAGAGGGTAAAAAGGGCATATTTTTCAGGCATATACCCTGGCAGCTGTATAAATGGCCGAATTCGTTAAAATGTGTATAAAATACACTGGCTGTAAACCAATCAGAAACCAGGATTCTTATATAAGGTGTAATTATGTAAAAAATATACCAATTACATTAAATACCATTTGTATTTATATTCAAATTCATCTGTCATAGATTTAATGGTAATATTTGCATTTGTATGTGAAATTATAAATATGAAAATTTTCCTGTTCAGGAACATTGTGACAAATGATAAAGTGTGAGAAATCTTGCTTATTGATTAAAATAATGTTAATTTAATTTTAGTATCAAAAACAGAACCATTATTGACAGATGACACCAACAGGTATGAATAAATCACTTGTTATAATTTCTGTATACAGTATCATATAAATAACACTGCTGTTAATGTCTGCAAAGGAAGGAAAAGTGAATGAATTCAGCCATTCAAATAAACCTTGGAGTCTTACAAACAAATCACTCCCCTTCAAAAATTTAAGTAGAAAATTAATCTTATAGTTTTTATGGGTTGTTATCATATAGTTTGGAATAAAAAATATATTTGAATGTTTGGAAAAGAAAGAACAGCTCTCTGTATTATTATACTACTTGTCAGTTATTATGGAATACCACTGAATGTTAACAACTTGTTGAGTCGGTCTTGTCTATATAGTAAGACTTCTTTGCTTGGTTCCATTACAAACACTCAGATACTATGGGTAGTAGAGCTAACAGTCATTTTATTTTAACACCAATGGAACACACTTTGTCTGTTTTAAAAATTTATTCTGGCATCATTTAAAATTAATAGTAGCTGATAGAAATCATAAAATGTTTAGAAATCAATTATAAGTCATCAATGAGTATAATAATTATAATAACATTTTGTTTAGGAATAACTGTTGCAAAATTGTGGTCTGAATACATATCAAAGCACACTTCGCAATGGAGAGTATAGGTACATTATGTCTGCATTGCTGGCCATTATTTTGGAACAATGTTTTTATGATAACTGCTTGTGACTCTCCTATTGAATCTTCTTTTGCTGTAGCTTCAGTGTACTACATGACTTTTGTAGAGAACTTATCATTCAGTTTAATCTGGAGGCTGGATATTTGTGCCATACATTTTACGAGTACAAAAGAGCTAAAGAACACTTCAACACAGCACTTAAAATATCAGGACTAACATTGGAATTTACAGGTATATATTATTTAGTCATGATAAATATTGCTTTTCAAAGATGACGGTTTGATATGTATTTCCACAATCAGATAATATGGTAGGGGGGATGTGTTTATATTTGGTTTGTTAACATTGTCAACATTTAACTGTTGTTCATCTATTACATTTTCACATTGGATGTAGGACATATTTACATTATTAAATTACAAATAATTTAAATCAAGTTGTAATTTGAAGAAATGAAATAATTTGCTACTCTTGTTGTAGGTGTAATGGGGAAGAGAACTCGGTTTCAGCAGGAGAGTAAATCACAACTAGTACTGAAAGTCACCAGGGAGTTTGACTTAAAGGAGAATTCTTGGTCTTCAATGAGTCTTCCTAAGGTTAGTTATTCAGATTGATTACTAAAGTAAATGAAAATAACTACATTTCATTTTGTTTTGGGTCATGCTCCAAATAGCTGTGTTGTACTTATATACTGTCTACAAGATAGCATTTATAGTTACCATTATTGCTTTTAAAGCATTGTTAAATGTTTGACTATTTATATCTGGTTTCATTGGTTAATGATGTATGAAACAGGATACAGTTAGTATAATTGGATAAGACATTTTTACTTGATTTTAATGAAACCTGCTTTAAAGAAATATTTCACATTGCGATAAATTCTGTTGATTTGCATCTTCATTGTCACAACTCTGAAATTAACTACAATGTATAATTGAACTTTTGAAATCTGTTGAATGTGTCTATATGTATTTATACCCCTGCAAACAAAGTTTAGAATGTAAAAAGGAACCACCCTGTCTTTTTGTCCACATACCTTTTAAGCACTTCGCCTCCTAAACCGTTCAATGGACTTCAATAAAACTTTACTTGAACATTAGACACAATGTGTACATATGAACTTAGGAAGGTATCTGGGCTGATTCTAAGGGCAGATAATTCATGTGGGATCTGGGTATCTTTTGTGAGTTTTGCTCAGAGTATGTCTTGGTTATTTTATCCATATTTTATTTTAACATGTTTTTATTACAAAACCTCTTTGACTGGTGGGAAAGAAAAAAGACAGTTAACAATCTCTTATCTATCCCTACTTCAAATGTACAAAATAAAGGTTACTTGCATTTTCTGTACAATATAAACAACTTTACCTTAAAGCTTTTTTCATATTTCAGATAACTGCTTTAGATGATGACACTGTATTAAATGATATTTGTTTTGATGAAGGTGATCTGCCAAAGGTTAATCTATCAGCTGTGGAGCAAGCATTAGTTATAGGAATGATGTAAGATATATATCATTATCCACATGTAATTATAGGTGAAAAAAGTTTTTAATGGCAGGATACTTTGGTTTGCTTAATCCAAAATAAACATTTTTTTCTAAACAATGTCTGTTAACATAACCCTAATTAATATGTTAAATTGTATTCACAGCAGATTAAACCAGATTAAGTTAATCTGGATTGAATTGTAATATAACCATTGCCTTCTTTGCATTCAATTTAATCTGGTTTAAGTTAAGCCTTGTGTTAACAAGCTCTTGGTGGGACAGGAATTTCAGAGATTGGAATTTCATGTATTACTGTTGTAAATTGTTTTTTTTGTTGTAACATTGTTTGTTCCTCACTCAGTGCTCTGTAACTTCAAACTTTTTCAAAAAAGGATACGATCAAACCTGTATTAACAGTCACATTTTTATATAGAGAAAAAATTGATCTTACAAAACCTCTAAAATGAACAACAACAATGATGTCATGTATATCACTGTTTACAATAAATACTTGAAAACTTAGATTGTATATACACTACTATCAACCTTAATTCTGATTAACTCTGGTATATGTTGATTAAATTACTTTTTGCTAATCTTGGATTTAGTTTATTCTGTATAAACTTAATCAGCTTTAAGTTAATCTGGATTAAATTGTAGTGTGGATGAAATGTGACTTTGTAATGAGTAATGTAAATTGTGGTCTTTTGATTACTGTGCACATGTTTTAATCCAGATTAAGTTGAGCCACAACTCCAAAGCTTGTGTTAACACAATGAGTTACTCTGTATTCTGGCTTTAGTTGATCTGGATTAAGTTAAGCCAAGTGTTAACAGGTTTTTAATGTATGTCCAGTGCAAATAAGATCAACTATTTTCCTTATTAGGAATACATGTAATGAGTTTATTTTATGGTAATTGTACTTGCTGCATGCAAAAATCCACTTTGACACACCTAATATTTCGAATCATCTAATTTTGCCATAAAAAGAATTAAAATGTGAAGACATTGAGAATTAACTGTATCTTTAAATGTCAGTTTTTTATTACTGGGAATTAATTTAAAAAATCATTTGTTGTATTTAATATTTTATTAGGGAAAACCATAGAAGAAGTCAGGCTCACATGGATAGAATTACAGAAGAGGAAGTCCTGGCCTATATTGATGTATGTATAGATTGTTTATAATATTTCATGTGCAGATAATCATTACATCAAAGTCCTTGTTCAAAACAGTCAGCTTCTTTTGTTGCATTATTAAGAGCTGATCAGCTGCAATCAATTATAAAAACTTAAGAAAAATAAACATTTGACAATTTGGTCGACATACCTCCGTATTTTTCCTTGACCTAACTTGCATGGTTCTGTGACTTTAACACACTCAGTGTCAAGTTTTTACACTTAGATCTGTTTCTTATTATCTGTATTTCGTAGGTGAACAGTATTGGGTATAGCTTTTGATAACGATTTTCAGTATTGTATTTCTATTTTTCAGTATGTGTTGTCACAAGTGAAGTGCTGGTCTTTGTGTATAAGTGCTCTGTTCAGAAGATCTATACTTCAAAGAGACAGAAGAAGAACAGTAGAAAGATCTATGATGCAAATAGAGGTACAGCAGTAATATTTGTCAAACCTTGCATCTGCTTTAGTTTCATAATATCTTAAGCTGCAGGCCAATTTGTAAACAAATCCAGGATATAAGAAATTATTTGGACTTGTTCGTAAAAGTTAAAAAAATATAGAAGGGTCATATGGAAATTGTTAAGTCAGAAGTCAGACAAGACCTTAGACAACAGAATGAAACAAAAGACAACGATAAGTATCTAAAATACTACACAGAAAACTGAAGCTTGAGTTTTTAAGCTCAGTAGCTCTAGAAGGGTAAGCAGCTTTTGCTCCATCAGTGGCACTAAAAAATGAGAAGTGGGTAATATCTATTATTCTGTATTGTTTGTATTGAAAATGTCTATTAAAAGAAATCCAAAATTTTGTCTAACCTGCGAAGAAGTGACAAATGCAAGATATAGGTATAACTTTCCAGTGGTGGCAGCAGTGGTGTTTGTTTTCTGAACACTCTATATCTCTGAAACTATTTAACCCAAGAGAACCAAGTTTGTGTTATGAAATTGTTGACTTACCATCTGACATTTGTCCTTGATCTAATTTGCATGGTTTAGTGACTTTAGCACACCCAGGGTCAAGTTTTTGCACTTAAATCTTATTCTCAATATCTATATATTTTAGGTCAACAATATTGGGTATGCTTATACATTATTAGGAGAATGTGGGTCAGACATAAGTCTTAAGTCCATGATCTTATTTTCATGGTCCATTGACTTATGTCAAGTTTTCCTGCTTAGATCCATTTCTCAGTAACTATACATTATTGAACAAAAGTATTGGGTATGCACATAAATTATTAGATGTAAAATTCATTCATAGGTGTACCTGTCAGTCTGCCATAAGTCATATGTCCTTGACTTTTTCAGTCTGCCAAATTATTCTTAGTTGTTCATTACAGTCTGTCAAATGTTATGTGTCCTTGACCTCATTTCATGGTTGAGTTACCTGGCAATATTTACAATTTCTAATCTCATTACATTCCATTTCTCAGTAATTTAATAACTAAGGTTTTGTTTGTGAAGCACACCAATCATTAAATTTAATGATGTTATAACATGCTTTTATTAGATAAGACGTATTTATAGGGCCAAAGCTGTTTATGCAAGCAAGACATTTTAGTGTCCATACTTGATTTAAGTTAAATTAGGTCTACAAGAACTCATGGCACATAGAAAATTGCTTTAATGTCAAAAACTAAGAAATTTCTTGATTTGATGCAATTATTTTTTAATTTTGATATTGATAGCACAAAAACATCACAACCAAACTTTGCACAATAAAAGATCTATCAAGTACAAAGGTTTTAATAGTTAAAGTATTATCATGATGTTTTGGTGTGTTCATATCATTTTTTAACAAAACACCTGCAGTGCTTGTGACAAGTTGTGGTATCAAACAACCCAAACACCTATTGCGAGATAGAAAATGACAGCCATACCATCAATTGAGTGAATTAACACTTTCTTGCCAAGATTCATGACCTTATCTTATATTTCACTATGATTTTCATACCTAATCATATATTCTTAAGTACCTAGCAGAATATCTCTATCTCATTATATTTAGTAAGTGGTTTTAGATAGAAGATGTGGCAAGATTGTCCATGAGACAGCCATCCATCAAATGACAGTCTTACAGCTCCCATTGCGGCCATCAACAATGAACCAGAGTCCATACCATAACAGAAGCTGTAAAAGGCCTAAAATACAAAATGTGAAACTATTCATAAAACACAACAATCTCCTGTGAATAGGCAGTTTGGTAAAATGACTGATTCTTTCGGAGTTTGAACCTCTAAATAATTAGAATTTTAAAATTAAATATTGTAGCCTTTTCAGTGTATCACTATTTGCAGAAATTGCAAGATTCTAAGGTAAGACTGGTAATGAGTTCTCAGATTTGATCTCTGTTTTACAGGAACTTGTCAATCAGACAAAAAGACCAGATCCTCCTGTGGGTGAAAGGTTACACCTGTTTTATAGTACAGGTATTCCACCTGTCTGGATTATACAGGTATTATCAAATTTGGTTTTGGAATAAGTTATACATTTTTAGTTGTACATGTAATGAATGTATTAGCTGCATCAGAAATATAAATTGTTATTCATTTACTGGTTATTCAGGTTATTGGTTTTCATTAACCTTACATGAGAGAAACCATCAAGATTTCACAAAACTAAATATTGCAGACAACCCTTAGTGACAATATTTTATGTTTGGTTTCATGTGAAAAATGTTTGTAAGCTAACTCAACCATTTGTACAAACTTATGACATGACAAACACCAAGGAAGGTTTTTATGAGCTGCAAAGAACAACATAGTTAAAAGTTAACATTAATTATGAACTGTAAACAAAAGCTTCTCAAACTTGAAATAACATTGATACTGCAAGTAAATATGAATGTAAAAAGAATAGTAACAACCTATATCTTGTCTTTTTATTGGTAAAATTTCATATAACACTAATAATATGCATATTTTAACAAAGCAAATGCCATGCACCACGATGAATTCAGTAATATGTGTTATGGAATTTCTTGAACTAGAAAAATGTTGAAAATACTTTGGAGAAAAAAAATGTGCTCAAGTATAAATATGACTTTTAATGATAGGATTTAAAAGGGCTTGTGATGATCACTAATAAGTTATGAATTTTATGGATGTTGAAAACTTTATTTTAGTCCTTTGTGAGGAAAAGTTTCTATTTTCTGCTTTGACAATGTTTGATATTATTCTCTTTGTGAACAGAAGCACTTGGCTGACTTATTATTGAGTCTTGGTGCTATTGGTTCAGCGTTAGATATATTTGAACGTTTGGAATTATGGGATGATGCAATAAAATGTTATCAAAGACTTGGAAAGATGGAAAAGGTATGGTTAAATGACGTGTTAACAGGAAGTTTGGTCCAATACAATAAGAAACATTCATTCATTTTCTCTGGTTTACTAACATTAGTAACATAAGGCTTAAGCTTTTCACTTATTGCATCCTTTCCCAACTCTTATAAAATATGTTAATATGTTTATAAAAGGTATATGTTGGTATTAAGTGAACTACCTCAAAAATACAAATACTTTATTCTTCGTATATAGTCCCTCTGTTGCTATAAGCTCCCCCTCACCTTAATTTCGTTTGAAATTCTTAAGCGCCCCATCAAAATCACACTATTACAAAGCTTTTCAAGTTCAAAGAATAGAAAATTCTTAGAGAAAACCGCAATTTGTTATATTGGGACACATTCAAGATAGGGAAGGTGAACTAGATCTCTTCGTTCTAAATTGTGGAAACGAGCTTGTCGAAATGTCCAATTTGGCTGATTCCAATAAGCGCTTCTGTTTTTGAATTTTTAAAGCGCACTAGGTGCTAAATACAAGGAATACAGTATAGCACATTTTCTTAAAACAAAAATTACATTTTCCTTGCAATCTTACATTAAAGGCCATAAACTGATATCATGATTGGATTTAAGTATCCTACTGAATCTAATAAATTAAAAAATATTATTGTGGATGTTTAAGTAATATTAAGCATTGATACAGGAGTTTAAATGGAGAGGACTTTTCTTTAATCTTACATTTTCAGTTCCATGATAAAATTTACATTGTATTTTCATCTAAGAGTGATTGAAAGTTTTGCTATGGCAAAATCTTTCTATGTTGCCATCTATTTCAATAGATAACACTATGAAAATCTAAACGC
>JARWCS010000023.1:333584-344322 GCA_034783895.1 Geukensia demissa | reverse complement strand
CAAATGTTTCTATTTTCTTTGTGTGAAAACATTGCCACTTTGAAAGAACTTGTTCAAATCTTTAGCAAACTAAACCTTTCTACCATGCAATATCTGGTTAGACAAAATTTTCTTAATAATAATAAGAAAATATGTATTAATTGGGTTACTTTACATAACAAATATGGCAAGTGGGAAAGGATGAAGCAAATGCACGAGGACATCTCTTTTGAAGTTGCCACTAGAAGGTCTTCAACAAGGAGGTAGAGTTCCTCCCCTTTTTGCTGCACAATTACATGTCAATATATATATGTTAAATTTTGCAAAAAAAAAAAAAATAATAATAATAATAATAATTTGAAGACAGAAAAATAAAACATCAAACTTCATCAGATAATATATTTATAATGAAAGTAAAATTGACTCCGATTTGCGAAAAAATCTCAATTTGTCAAAGAGACAAACTTGTGTTAAATTATCCTAACCACTGAACATCATGATTTTTGTCTGTGTAGTGACTTATGAAGATTTTTATCTATTAAATTCAATTTTGATAATAAAATTCCTGTTTTTCTGTTAAAATTAAAAAAGATCAAAATGAAAATCTCCATGAAATTGTTTATATTTAAAATTTTATAATTAATAACAAAATGTTGCATATATTACGGGAACAGTTTTTTTCCTGCAAAATTTTCATGTTCAGAACTCAACACATTTATTCAAGTCAGAAGTTTTATCATGTTAACTTTTTTTCATTTTCAACAGACGGCAGTTTTCGTTTCTACATCTGCTTGACGGCGCAGAATGGATGCATTGGGCACTTGACAACTCCGTCATGTCGGTTTTATACAGTTCATCGTTCAACCATTAAAATGAAGATTTAAACTAACAGCTATTTAGAAGTACAACAGATTAAACGGAAAATATGGGAGAGGAGATTAGGCCGATGATTTTTCTATTGTTGTCGCCCAGCTTGACACAGCAGACACTCGACTGACAAAACGTTGAGGTGGGAGGGGAGAAGTCATTTCCTGTGCGATGTGGGGACCGCCCCGTCGTCAGATACGCTGAGGTTCCGACAGGAAAATTCATCAACTTTCCCAAATAATTAAAATCATAAATCATTTTTTGTGGATTTTCAATAGATTTTTGAAATTTGAAACGGGGAACTTTTGTGTGTGTTTTCTTTTAATGTCATATGCCTACCGTGTCAAATTTTAACAGAAATTTATTGATGGTATTTTAAAATAATCAGACGGCTCTAAGTAACTGAGACAATGTATCGCAAACATTCAGATATTTGAAAACAACAGTTTAAATATATCACAAAATCATTTTTTCCGATATGTTTTGCCTAATTCAAAATCGCACGCAATTGTTTTGAATTATTCAGACTATTAACGGGGGTAGTAAGCAAAGGATTCAATAGTGCTATTTAAATGATGGTCGGCTCTGTGAACTTGCTCAAAGTCAAAAATGTACCGACTGCTAATGAAAATAAATATGTTTTCAGCTATTGGACTAATTGTTTAAAGAATGAAAGGGTTAGGTGACCTGTTAAATTTCCATGTTATTCTAGTCGGCTGTAACTCTCAGTTGTAACAACAGAAACTATATTCTCTATACACTAAGCTGAATGAAATAGAATAGCTGAGTATAAATAAAGTTTGGAAAACTTACCAAACCATTTACTATTTTAACTCAAACTTGGTTAAAATGAAGTCCAAATTTTGATAGAAAATAAATCAGAATTTAAAGAATAATTTGTTTCATATTGAAATCGCTATTTATTAAACTCTGTGTGTTAGAGTCCTCCATCAAATACTATTTTGAGGTTTAAAATACGATATAAAAATGTACTGTAAGCTGAAACCTCGATCCTTGACAAGTTATAGCTCTAGTACCTGAATAATAATCGACTAATTTCCGTACAGGAATTGTTTTCGTGAAAGAATATACATTTTATAACCAAGAATTAAATTTCATTCCCATTCTTTCTTTTATACTTTGATTTATATTAATGGAGATTTTTTCATGTGTGAACAGGGCTTACCATGGCCTAAGGTTTAGATACAACTTGTTCGGGTTTTTATTTCACCCATAGAGCTACCCCAAACTTTTCTATTTATGAAGTGAATTCTTTAAAGATGTATCACATCTACATTGTCGTCTGCTTAATTGATGTGAGGGAATTATGGGTATTTTATTCGATCGTCTGCTGAATCAAAGCATGATACATTTTCCCACACTTTTAAACAAAGTTACAATGAATAAGTTTTATCGTCTTTTGGGGTAATTCGTTTTAAAACTTTTTCTCGAATGAATGATCGAATGTGAGTTTGAACACTTTTTTACTTGTCATAAAATATTATTTCTTTTTTGTTCCTATATTTTCAAACGTAAGTGATTCATTCTTATTTTTTGTATTTTATTAACTTTATATTTTTCTTACCAAATGCCAATATTTTAATTACTAAGCCTTTGTACTAAACTTTTATAGCAATGTTAAAACGCTTGCGATCTTGCCTTCCATGATATCAATTTGCCTCACTTGTGCGTCTCAAATAGTTAACACTCTCCCTAAGGTCCCCGTAGAGTTCGTTTTGTTATGATATCTTTTATAACAAGATTTTCCGATATAACCAATTAATTTATCAATATAAGGCGAATATCAGACATTTCCTAATCCTTTTTATTTGTACCACTGGGAATCATTGATTTGTTAATACTAATTGACCACAAAACAATCAGATTTGCTTTTGTAAAACTATGATAAAGCAATTTTCTGTCATGCAAGACAGTTCTTCCCCCGCGGATGAGGAGGGGGGACAACAAAGAGGGCTTAGAGAACTCAAGCAAGGGTTTAACTGCCGTTATTACAGATCGAGATGTTGAAAACGATTTACAGTCTTTGTTGTTCAACAAAACATAACAACAATGAAATAAAAATATATTTGTCTAAACATTTTAAAAGCAAGAAATTTAAAACGAGTATCCTATTAAAATATTTTTAACATGCCAGTTTAGCAACAGAAAATTTCAAACACAGAATCGGTCCCGCTTGTCCAATCAGGCAACATTGTTCTGGTGTCAATATCTATGTTAGCATTCATGACAGCCCCGCAGCAAAATTTCATACTTCCTCTGAATGGTTACAATAAAATTAGAACATTTTGCAATGGCCATCTTGCCTAAGGTAATATTAATCCAATACAAATATTATAATTTGATAAGTCAGAACAGAGATTATGATCGCTCGTTTGTTTTTCATGTACTTTTTATCCTTTAATAATTTTAATCTTGTAATTACAGAAAGATAGACACCTACACGTATTGTAATTACATACTTGTTCCCCGAGGTCAAGATGAAAGATATGTCAAAGTTCACAGATATCCATACTAACTAAATTAATTTTCAATTTATTTTCCCACAAAAAATTCGTTTTATTAAAACTTTTCTCATTTTCCGATGTTCAGAAAAAAAAATTAAGACATCCTAAAAGCCAAAGATTTTGCAACTAAAACGCGAGCCTTTTATGTTCTTACTCTGTAATTACTAGAAATGATGTGGATTTTCCTAAAACAAAGTCGTAAAATCTGATTTATTCAATTAGAGAAAATCATACATAATTTCAGAAAATTTTCTTGTGATTAAAAAAATAACACTAATTTCCCAAGGAGAAATCAATAGTAAAGTGTTCTTCCAGATATTTCCTAGCGTGGTTTAAGGAGAATTCGAGCAAAACTGCACATTTTTCTTGTCAGATAAATAGCCCACTTTGTGTTTACAGTATATTATCAAAGATTATTATGAAATTTTAAGTATCAACGTGGAAACTGATTGGCTATAATCAAACACTATTTTCTAGCAGTCTCAACTGATTATTTGGAGTAATTTCCCAGGTAAATGCTGTTCTTAGAACCTAAATTAAGATAATTTCATCCCTAAAATTGTTTAATTCTAGTAGAATTTAAGTAAATTGATGGTGAGGCTCAAGATATATAAACTGTAGTTAGGGCTAAGAAGTTATAGTCACAAAATATTTCAGTTCTTGCGATGTCTAAAAAGAAAATATTTCCTTAAAGTTATCATAACAAATCTATAATTATTGCACGGATCTAAAATTGACAGGTGAAATGGATTAAACTGTTATTGGATACTTTTTAATTTCTATTTTAACAGGTAAAGAATATTATCAACTTATAGTTTCCTCCTTCTGTCTGAGACTTACAAAATCTGATGTAAAGAATTGATGATTTTTCTAGTTTTAGCCTGTTTCTCTTCGTTTTAATGAAATTTTAGTCCTAAAATTTGTTCTTGGATTCGGGAGATTCGTTTTAAAGTTTAAGTTTGGAAAATTTTTGTATTCTTTAGCAGATTTTGAAAATTGAGTGATGGTCCGCTCTTTTTAGAGTTTTATTCTTGCAATCAACGCTATAATAATATCAAAATATCTTAAATATGTGAATTGCAAGATGTAGTAATTTGGGACATTACAAAATTTCCTAATGGACACTCGTAGAACTTTTAGAAACTCAAAAATAATAATGTAGAAACCAATAAAGAATTAAATGAAATACACAAGTTAATTTACATACCTGAGTTTGTGTGAGACCAAGAGAGGCTGCCAGCTCGGCCCTTTCTGGTAATGCTAAATACTGTGTTCTCTGGAACCGTCTGTTTAATTGCTGAAGCTGAAGACTTGAGTAGATTGTACGGGGCTTCCTCATCTTTTTACCTTTGCCATTTATTCGGAGTTCCTCTATCTGTGACTTGTCTATAGACATAAAAAATAAATCTTCAGTAGCTGTATAAACAGAAATTATCGAAAAGATTAAAACAATGCATAAAAAATACTATAAACTCATCATAATAAATACACAAGAATCATTTTAATATTTCATTTTTGCAGTCTTTGTCGATAAAACCCTTAAAGTAGGAATGATTTAATTTAACGTTTCTCCTAAAAAGACAAAACAAACAATTCATAAATAATATATAGTGTATAAATATACTTGATAAATCGTTGTAGTTGAATTTTTTTAATTTCTTCAATTGAATTTAAAAAATTTCCTTATAAAAATCAAAAAGTAATATTTTATATTTCTAAACTATATTTAGTGTTAACGATATTTTATGAGCTTGTAATCAATTTTAATGTTTGCTATTTAAAACATTATAATTAATATATTAATTTCATTTAAGCATGATACGTTTAAAAGTTTGAAATATATTTGATCTCAAGTGGCAACGGTGAAATATTATTTGTGACAGTTAAGGAAAACTTCTTTGTCAAATCTTAAAACGGGTATGACCGTACAATAAGGTTATTTTAAAATATTAACACTGCATTTCTTTGGTTGTGTCAAAAGCACAATGAAATCTCTTTCCATCCTATTTAGCTATTCTATACATCATTTTTGAATATAAAATACTTTTTAATAACCATCCTTGATTTAACAAAAATTCTGAATTTTGTACACTGAATGAAAAGTTTATAAATTATTACTTTGCGTAACATTGTATTTTTATTGGAATTATATTGTAAATATATTTTTTATAAGTATACCAGTAACATCAAAAGATAATTTCAACTCAACCTCTTATCGGCCCATCTTTACGATTGATGGCATTTAATTACTTTAAATATTTATTTAAATCACGGATTTTAAACGAATTTTGATTTCTCAATTTTCGACTGGATCTTTTGATACATATATAAATTTTCTTCTATTTCTGTTTTGAAAATTGTGTGATCACTGAACATGAAATAGATGTATTCATTGTAAACTTTCCGCCATGTTTCATTCTTTTGTTTAAAGCCATGTTCTTGTGTTAACAAGAAGTTTGAAGTGAGGTGGGTCGCGTTTTAAGGAAAAGCCGTATTATAAACATAACCTTGAAATTTACAACCAGACATGAAACTTACAACAATAACAAAGCATAAGGAACGATTGTACGGGTGGGCGAAAGTTGACATTTCTCATTGGCACGTAGCGGTTGGTATATCTTAAAAAGGAAATTGAACTAAATTAGAAAATAATAAAACTTACCATCTCTTGGTGGTGATGGGCTCTGGTGATAGTGTGGCATAGGAAACGGATGACCTGTGGGTGGCTGGTATCCGGAGGGTGACATCGAGTTCCCCATGTGAAATGGATAACCTAACGACCGTGCGTGCTGTGGGTTCGAAAATATACTATCTCCATGTTGTCCTGAGTGTGGATGGCCCTGGTACAGCGAACGGTTTGGGTAAGCTGGGTGAGTCATTCCGTGTGGCATCCCCGATTGCTGCTGTAGGTCCATGAAAGCCGACTTGCCACCCATCTCTTGAGGGTCCAAACCGTCAGGCACTCCACCAACGTTCAACATCTTATAATTGTTGTAATTTGGAATATCCAGATTTTTTGGTTAAAATCACAACTTCAGATATATTTAAAAAAGTTTCTACTTAAAGTCCAATCTTCGATTGAAATTCGATTTCTAGTTGACAAAATTTGTTTGGCTTCAATGGATTCGCATTACGGTACAAAGTCACTGCTGTCTTATTAAGGGTAATTTTAGATAAATACTCTTACACCCGGTGATCAACTTCTCTCATTCTCTATGCAAGAGCGCTATTAAATGTTATTACTTTCAGAACAAACGTTGTATTTAACTCTGAAAACACGACCCAAAATCTTATTTAGCCTATTCATCAGTAGAGCAATGCTCCGCCCATTTTATGATAATTAAATTTGATTGGTCCGTTCCGATTGAGTTGACATTTTCACACACGAGAGTCGAGTAATTTAAAAATAATAGTACTCTAATAAAGAAAGTCAGAAAAACTCATACTTTAAACAAACAAAATCAACGTTAATTAAATTTAAAAAGTTGTATTAAATACACACGAACTGCATACAATAGATTCGCTTGGGCAACTCAACTTTTACACTTGATTGCGAATCAAATCAATGAAAAGGTAAAAATATTAATTTGATTTAAATTTTATTATTGTCCATTGTTTTGTGCTAAACAAATATAAGGCATTAAGGAACAGAAAAAATAACAAGGCAAATTTTGTTGAAAAATCTCAGCATGAAATTTCTTACACTATAAGTGAATAAAGGCTCGTTAAAACTTAGCTACAAGGCGTAGACCATTCAAAAGATTGTGGCGCCAGGCCTCGACCAAACTTTTCTTTAAATGATTTCTCTTGTGGCTTTTTTCTCAGTTACTTTAGTTTAAGTTTCTTTTATTTACCGCTTGTTTAAGACGTGGGAAAGTTGAGTTTAACACAAAATGATATAAAGTTATATGTTATTTTTCAACTTTATTAGCTTTTTGATATATCAAAAATGAAGTAAACATAAATTTTTATTGTTAATATTAATGTAATAAATTTATTTCACATGCATTTATTATTTTCTTTTTAATGGCAATTCGAAAATTTTTGTTTATATAAAAATTAATAATTGGAGTAAGTATTAATACGTTTTATTAATTATTGTTCAATTCATTTCTCTTGTTTGTGTTCAATATACAATAGAATTAATAGAGTTAATACACAATATAATTGATTTCTATTCAAAAATAATCTGTTAGGACAGAATTGACAAAATTTGTTGGGCATTTGTTAAATCTGAAAATTCAAAATGTTCCAAACCGAATATTACTTTAAAACAAGAAATGAAACAGGTTTGTTTTGCTTCCACCTGGCATATTCTAAAATTAATAGTACTTTCAAAATTTCTGTTAATTAAGAAATAATATTAAAAGTTAATGAGTTTAATTATAAATATAATAGCATTTTCAATATTGCTATTCAGAACAAAGCATTCACGCAATTTATTTCAATCTAATAATAATCACAAATTTTCCAAAAATTGATTGAACTCTACAAAAATTTCTCAATGGAAAATGTGTATTGCGCTCGAACGACTTTACAAGTGATACTTGAATTGGGTACTCGACTCGTTTCATTTGACAAAATGGTTGGTAAATATCGCCTAATTACTGGTAATAACATTTGATTAACGGGTTCGATGATAAACTAAATCCACCGGGACAATTTACATAGCGGTTCGATAATCACAGATTTGGGTATTTATATAATAAGATATCACTATTTAATGTGTTATAATCTTTTCCCAATCTTGTTGAATTAATATAATATTCTTTAAAAATAAATAAACATAATCACACGGTACTTGACAAGCTTAGCTATCATTTTGTTAACTTAAGAGATTATTATTATTTAGATAAATGATGGTTTATTCCCAATATTTACATGATGGTGGCTTATTGCTACTACTTGCTCGTTTGTTTAATTTCTTCTTTGCTTCTTCATAGATATATGAATTAATAATTAAATAAGCAAACAAACAAATAAATAAAAAAGTATACTATCAGATATATGAAATATCATTGCGCCTAAAAATTTAGATTACCAGGATACAGCATTCATATTTCTGATTTCAGATTATAGATGCTCAATTCATGTGCCCGGGTACTTATTCCAATATATATAATGAAAATGGGAATTTTGAAACTGGTATTTCATTGCATTTACTATAAATCTTTAATTTGTTCTACGGTGGTGGTTCATTTACATTTACGACTTTTCCTTTCGTTTGTGCATGATTTCATCCTTAATCTTCTTCTTTCTAGTTTCGTTGCCATTTCTTTCCAGTTTCGTTTCCATTTCTTTCTAATTTCGTTGTCATTTCTTTCTAATTTCGTTGCTATTTCTTTCTAGTTTCGTTTCCATTTCTTTCTAATTTCGTTGTCATTTCTTTCTAATTTCGTTGCTATTTCTTTCTAGTTTCGTTGCCATTTCTTTCTAGTTTCGTTGTCATTGCTTTTACCTTCGTTGCCGTTTCTTTCAAGTATCGTTGCCATTTCTTCCTAGTTTCGTTGCCATTACTTTCTAGTTTCGTTGCCATTTCTTTCTAGTTTCTTTGCCATTTCTTCCTAGTTTCATTTCCATATTTTCATCCTCGTCTCTCTCGTTCGGCAGATATGGATGAAAAAGGGAATAAAGTTGGTGAAGGCCTGACGACATTTGATTTGGTATTTCAGAGTATTTAGTTTTGTTTTTAAAGACATAGAAATATTTGAAAACTTAACAGAATGTGAAGAAAAGATGACAGGAGTGGTCAAGAACACAAAACAAGAACACAATTTGCATTAATAACCGACCCACCAAAATAATGGAAACACAAAAGTGCAAGAACAAACATATGATCTAGGTTGTCTGACTTGGTGAAAGCACATAATCTAGATTTCCGGGCACCTAACTCCCAATCCCCCTATACTTATTTTGACCACCAAATAAAAAAATTCAAATAAAATACAAATTAATTTTAAACTTCACATTACAGGTATATTCTTCATGAGCCACTCGTCATAGAATCTTGTTTTCCGAGTACCCAAGTCTCCTCATCGAATACCAAAACCACCTGACCTATCTATCTTGGAGCAAAGAAAATATAGCTAGAAATAAAAGCTAAACAGTACAGCTATCATATGTGCCAAAATGAAAACTAAAAAATTTTTCATTTCCTTGTGACCTTGCGCTCTCCCAAAAATGTTGGGTATGAATTCGCCTTAACAAATCGTATTCGTTCGACTGCCATCAATGAGAAGTGTCTGTTCTCGGTATAACAAACGACCCCTTTGATGCATTGGTACGTCTGCAAATTCGACAAAATGTTTAAATTCAATAAACTTAATTACAGAAGTCGACCAAAAGGATTATGCTCATTAAAATTACTTCTACGAGTGGTTATATTTATTTGTGACGAATTGTAACAAAAGTATAAATATTTTGAATAAAGGCCGAATTCCAGAGACGAGCATGAGGCGTTGGTGACAGTTTTATTCTTACAACAAACTATTTTGTTTTTGTTGGATGTATCCTGATATTTGTTATTTGGAATACCCTCAGGACTGTAAAGAGTCCGCCCTGCGTTTTACTTTTGCATTCAAGACACTTGAAGCGCCTTGAGGACGGATTATTTCAGAAGAAAAGATATCTGTGTGATACACATAGTGTTTTGTTATACGTTGTTTTCCATACAATCGTCACATTTTTAATTTCTCATTTTCAGTACATTAAAACCGCATGTTTAAGCAATAGTGATGGGTGTCAGTGTTTATTAATTGTACTTTGGAACATTTTCAAGAGCATGATATCCATTCGTGACTACCACAAACGGCTAAAGTTGTAAAATTAAGGCTAAAAAGGATGTGAATATGTGGCCTAATAAATTTGATTTACTAAGCATTTATACACGTGTTGATTGACAATTCTGCAGGGATGTAGTGGCTTTGGTGGCCGAATACTAAAGGCAGTTCATTTTTTACTTTTTTTGTACAGACCACTTGCCTTTTCTATATATAGTGGGAGTTGTAGAATAAAAAAGGTTGGACTCGATTCGTACCTCTTGTCAAACTGCCTAAGTACAAATTTCTCTGCTACTACATTTTAGTTTAACATATTTTATTATTAGAAGTAGCATAATATGTAACAAGCATGTACAAAATTACAGAAAGTGTTTTCGAAACAAGGAAGCCTTATATAAGTCTCTTAATACAAAAAAACAGCAAGTAAGTGAAAGGGGCGATGTTCAAAATATTTTCAATCAATGCTTTAGGTATAAATAATAAGATTGATTTCATTCAAAGTCTGTCTACCACGAGGGGGGGGGGGGGGGGGGGGGGGGGGGGGGGGGGGGGGGGGGGGGGGGGGGGGGGGGGGGGGGGGGGGGGGGG
>JARWCS010000023.1:265541-282932 GCA_034783895.1 Geukensia demissa | reverse complement strand
CTAACGCCTCACCTTAATACAAACGAGTCGACCAAATAAATCATAATATCAGGACTTGGTTTTGCGTATAACTTATAATAACATTGTGGCAAGATTTGCTCACTCATACAGAAGCACGTTGTTTAGAGCGATATAAACAGGCTGTGGCTTTTACAGCCGTGTAGAAAGCCTTGTTAAAATTTCTGGATTCGTTTCCTCCTTGTCCTACGGAGATAGATCGACGTTAACTCATAATCTCATTTGTATAAATTCTTATTATTGCCATATCACATCACACCAGTAAAATTGCGATGAAAAATTATTTTGTTTGTATACACTCAAACATGCTTTGTGTGACAGACATTTAAGTGTCAAAAATATTATCTATAAGGGTATACTACTGTATTGTCGCTTGTTTTACTATTACAGTTAAGCTGATGTCTATTGGTAATGTAGATTATGGGCAAGATGACTATTTTTTAAAGGTATTTTTCTTATATTTGTTATATTTGTAGACAATTTATTATTCGAACATAAGGTGTTTTTGTCTATTTTTTATTATAATTTTTCATGTTTTTTGGTATAACATATGTTTCTTCATTCGTCATCAAACAGGAAATAATTAAGATTTCACATGTCTTCTCATTAGATTTTGATAGTCGAAAAACAAGAAGATTATACAGATTTTAAATTTGAGGCTTCTAAGAACCTATATCGCTGACCTCCCATTTACGCCCTATTAGACCTTGTGTCAACTCAGCATGTAGTGTTAACGTTAGTATTGGACATAATACGCATATGAATCATATCGCTAGTTAGGTAAGGTACAGGATACAATTTAGTCAGTAGAACACACGGGGGACCACTCAAGTTTGGTTATAACTAACCCTGAAGTTTCAGAGAAGATGATTTGCAAGTGGTCTGATGTTAAACTGTCCAATGTTAAACTATATTTGACTGTTACGTCTTTTATGGTTGGGCAAGCCGGATACCATTCGGAGTGGCGACAGCTAAAGGACCATTGTCCCTAGTTTGATTCCGATAAGATTGTGAATTTCCTACAGAGTTTCACACAATACTAAGTTTGGCTGTGGCGCCCGTCCTGGTTGGCGATTGGGCATTTCAGGCACATTTTTTGAAAGAACCTTTTAGCGGCCATGCCGTCAAAGTTGGTCCGAAAGTTACAGACAAACAGATTTTAAGTGATCTTCCCATAGTTTTGTTAAACTAGTTCGATTGTGGCGGCCATCTTGGTTGGCGGTAAGGGATCCCAGACATATTTTTGGTAGATGATCATCTTAAGACCATTCTACAAAAGTTTGGTTGCTAAAAGCAACGTTCTTTTGAAGTCCTTATATTCAAATAAGTTTTAATGTGGCGATCATCTAGGTTGGTGATCAGGAACTTCAGGCAGATATTTAAGGATCTTGATTGGTAGACCTGGATCTTAGACATTAGATTAGTATAAAGGATAATCTAAATATTATTCCACGCAAGTTGTCCTTTGTCAATAAGTTCATAAGAGACTATTTTACTTGAATTTGTTTCACTAAATTTGGCTTGGGCATTGCCAGCCATGATTGTTTCCCTTTTTAGTGCCAGCAAACAAAAGCCATTGTGCACCTGAATGTGCAAAAAATCCCGATTTTTCGCCTCAATATTTTGCTGTAGTCTGTGTTTAAATTTTCTAACCTTAAATGTTTGGATCTCGGACGTCCTGTGTTTTGATTCTGATGCTACTGATCAACTTTTACTTCTTGAAATGTAAAAATAGCAGATTAAAATTCACAATATCTTTCCATCATTCAATTGGTAAACTGGTAATTTTTAACCAGTGAGTCAATGCCTCTGCTGGTGGACAAGATGACCAAAGATATTGATAAGCTCAATTGTCAATTAACATAATGTTTTTTTTTTCAGAAATTTGCTGCACTTGTTTAAATTCTAAAGCACTACAATACGGAAAGGCTTCGATTCTTCGAAAGATATTGCGCAAAGTATTCGTCCCTACCACAGGATTTGGCTTTCTATTTTGATTTGTTTGGATTCGGGTGCTTCTTGTACTATATTTTTATCACATACTTCCAGTTTTGATTCTAATGCTACTGATGAAAGGTAACTCCTTGAAATGTATATTTAGCATGTAACACATCTTGATTTGAAACTGATTTTGACATAAGGACTCCACGACAGGTGCTGCGCGCAGGACAGGGGATGCTTACCCTTCCGGAAGTCCAGATCCATTCCTGTTTTGTAAAGAAGTTCGTAGATTCCAAGCCTTTGATCGTTTTGTCTTTTGGCTTGTTTCGAATTTGTCTTGTCTCTTTGGACTATGTACTTTTGTCAATCTCACATGGGTATTCTACACTGGACTCACAATATATAATAAACATTCGTAAACCTGTATTTTGAAACCAATGGGTCGATACCACAGGGTTCTTCATTTTTTTAATTTCTAAAGCACTGAAAATAAGGAAAATATTCGAAACGGATTGCATGTAGTAGTTGTCCCCACGCTGGAGTTGGCTTTTTATTTCGATTTGTTTGGATTTGAGCACTTCTTGAACAATATTCAGATCTCGGAGTTCCTGTCTTATGGTTCTAATGCTACAGATGAGATGTTACTCCTTGAAATGTCAATATAACATTTAAAAAACTTCACAGTATATATTCAACATTAATAAACTTGTATTTTTTTTCAGATTTTCAATGTGATCCATATAAAGCAACAAAGAACTTTAAACATAGCAGAAGAGAAAACAACTGTGAACAACCTTCTTGAAAAATTCTCAAAGAAATGTTTTATAAATTAGTTAGTTGTGAATTAAAGTTTCTGTTCCGTATTTGTTCGGTTTGTGTTTTTGTTTGTCGGTTTGTGTTTTTGTTTGTTTTGATTTTGTCTTATCTTTGCAGAATCTTTCACATTTGTGGTCTACACTGGACTTAAAACTGTTCTAAGCAAAATCATATATACTAAACAATGTGTTTAATCTCATTTTTTATTAAAATACTTTAACCTTTAACAACTTGTACAAATAGGAATGTTAATTAAGAGACAAATTGACACAACCAATGAAATTCATCCTATTTTACATCATTTGCTTCCTCAGATTTGCTTTTTGAGAACATATAACAATAAAATTGAACTGTTTTACTAGAGTATATCACTTTGTTTCGTAAATGTTCAAAATTTATCTATTAAACATGTGTTTTGCCCTTAGTCTTAAAATTCCAATGTCGAAATTGATAGAATCTAAATAATAATTAACAAAATGAAAAATGCATACATTTGCTTTTGAAATATTTATGCAACAACACTTTAATTTATTTAGTTTAGCACTATTCTAATGTTTCTGAAAAACTATATGCTTTCTTTGAGTGGACTTAAAGTCCAGTTACGGTCATGTCGGAATGGCTTCAAGCATTTACACGGATAAAAGATTTTAAATATACATTATAAATTAAGACATTCATACCGCAATGGTTTAACCATTTATCAACACACACAAACAACCACTAATAAATAAAAATTGTGCAAAAATAATTTTTCACAATGTAACCTTTCATATTTTGAATACAAGCTTGCACACACTTTTGCACTAGTCATCAGCACTTTCACAAACAAATCTCACACAGGACATGCAAGTTTATAACGGCTCTAAACTCTCACTCAATGAAAACACACAATTCTGAGAGTATCATAACATTACTATTAAAACAATATTATAACAAAAATATCACATCTGTTTGGTAATAGCACTTAAAGTGTCTTCATTGTATCGAAAGCTATCCACAATTTCTATCTTAAGGAATCCGGACCTTAATAAAAATGGCGGTCAAATATTTTAAATTTCTTATTTACTGGTACAAAATGGAAATAGTTTTCGTAAATTCGTGAAATGATTTTTTCTGCATATTAAAATTATCTAAAACTCTGTGTTAATAGTATGTACTATAGATTTATTGTTTTTTTCCGAAGATCACCGATCTTTGCCGAGGTCATTCCTCTCGAAAATCCGGTTCTTTTTAATAGCAACGTGGTCGACTATGGTCCGAATACTTTAACCTGCACAAGTTCAACATAGGTGAACCCATTGGCGATGTCTTATGTTACAGTATTATGCATCTTGCTAATTTATGAGACAATTCAATATATCGCAAATAGCGTTCTAAAGTAATATTGCACTTTTATGACACAGTAATTATAGCACCAATTCGTATCAATCTATTTGGAATACTTCAAATGATTCCAAATCGTTCCAAGTGTTTCCGAATGATTAATGTCCGACATCCGTTCAGTACTCTTTGGATATTATTAGTGTCTACCGCACATGTGTAATAATATTCACAACTATGATGCTGATGCCAGTCCTTGTCCTGCTTTGTTGATCTTTCTTTGAGATTTATCTCCCCTTTTACCACTTTCTAAAAAAATTAAAATTTATTAATCTCGTTATCGAGATAAGCAAGAGCATAAACCCATTTTCATCTTAATAATGCATTAACAGGAAAAACCTGTTGTTCGGTTTCATGAATATAATATTTAAAAGAAAATATATGGAATAAATAATTACTTATATCTGCTTCAAAACCAATTTCCACGGTGACGAATAGCCAATTCATCTCTAATATTTCCCCTATATGTGTTCTTTTAATAGTTAATATGTATATACATTGATTGTAATTTTCGTAAGAATAAGCTGGATTTAGAATTTTTCTATTGTATAAATAAATGTCTTTCTAAAATTATAGCGTTTTTTTATTCAGGTAAGTACATTCTTTCTCAAAATAGACAAAGAAACTTTAAAAAAGTCATGTATTTGCCATATGTGAAATACACCGACATTATTTATGATTAATAACTTACCATAAATAAATGTTTTATGTAAACTGCCGTCTTAACAACATCTGGGTGAAGATCAGGACGGGAATTACTTCTGCCTTTCTTTTTCTTCTCTTCTGTTGTTGAAAATGAATCTAAAAATTCATTCTTTTCGTTGTCTGTAATAAAAAAAAAATAGATGATGTTAAAGCACATATTACCAATAGGTTTAATAGGACAGTCAAACTTGTATTGCGAGGTCACCTTTAGATAGACAACATAGTGTCCATTTGGAACAAATGACCTCTTAAATAAAGTTTATTCATGATAAAATCTTAAATAATGTGGAATCAAAAGGAGGCCTTTTTAAATCAGGTGGTTGCTGAATAAAGGTGACCACTAATGCAAGTTTGACTTATATTGTTCATTTTAAGCTTTTACTGTAACATATTCTATGAATTGATTTTGACGCCATTAAAAATGTGAGTAAATATGAATGCATAGGGGTTACGCTCACTGATTTTTTAATGAACAAAATGGAAACTCCCCTACCTTCAATTGCTTTGGATGACTGAAAATATTGAAACGGGATCCCTGACATAAATACTAAACAGGGAACAAAAAAAATCAATCTCAAACCTGATTAGAGAAGTGCGACTAGAACTACTTACTAGAAGCACGGAATGATTCGAAGTCTGGAAAGATGTGTGGGTATTTCTTTACTAGTTCCGCAATACAGCGCCCTTTGGTAACCTTTTCTGCTAACACATCAATCTTGTTTAGGAAGAGAAGAACTGAAACATTTCGTAAAAATCTGAAACAAAAATGCAAATTAATGTACTCTAACAATGTAGATGATGTTTTTTGACATCTATAAAAGATTATACAACGGAAGAACAATATTTCAAGAACAGATTCTGACGCTGAGTGATAGTAAAACGGACCTTGATTTTTAACAAACTTGTCATTGATAACATTGTCTGACATATATTCAGAAATTGCGTAAAATAAAGCATAATTGAAATTTCGTGCCATTTGATTGATAAAAGCTCGTTATTTATTGCAACTGCGTAAAATCTTGCACTTTAATTGCAAATATCACGCGGTGTATAATATGAAATGGATGTAATTATGATCAGTTTCAAGTAGTATTTTCACATATTATAATTGTGAATGTTCTTTTTCTGGTTCTTGTTGATTGTTTGTTAAAAATCATCGAACTAATGAAATCATATCAGGACAGTATCCTTAATAGTGTAAACATGATAACAGGCTTAATCAAAACGCAGAGTCTGTGGTTTCCGCTTTGAGGAATCAAATCTACTGTTGTCAATGTAAAAAGACTTTTCAAAGGGTAGATAAGTAAACATGAAATCAAAAATTGTTCATGATATAATTCTATAACACAATTTTTCGTGAATTTTACATTATTCAAATTTAGAAAGATTACTTGATAGAAAAAAAATTGATTTCAATATAACAATTCTATCATTTTATCTGAGGAAACTAATCGAAAAGATATTTACCTATTTTTCCAGACTTGTTCAAAGATCTCTAAAGCTTCCAGCAATCGGTTTTTAGATGGGTCTTCTCTTAGTGTCGTGTCAAAACTTCCACAATCAACCATAAATAAAATGACAGCAACACTATCGAACACTTGAATCCATTTCTTTCTCTCCCCTTGCTGTCCACCCACATCAAACACACTGAAATGGCAAAATGTAAACGTACAGAAATATTTAAAGATTAGGGATGTTGAACTTGAAGTTATATTTTTGCTTACTTATTCAAAATTAAAGGTTTTACTTCGACTTCTATAGAAGATAATTTGTGGGAAATCATACACAGATAAGAGACTTCCAGTTAGCTTTTAAATTATTCAAATATTAAATCATAATATTTTAAATTTTTACTTGTTCTTAAATTCAAATTTATTTAAAACAAGGTCGATAACTCTAACATACCTGAATCGAACTTGGTTTCCGCCGTCTGGTACATTGAATTCGATGTTCTGTATGGCTGTTGTCATTACTCGACATCTTAAAATATCTTGGTCGGATGGCACATAATTATTTTGGTAAACTTCTTCTACTTTGTCAAGGAAACTGAAAAATAAATGAAAGATTATGATTAATGTTTGCCAAAACAGTAAGTAATTGTATTTAGAAATCTGTAGTTTTACGGCAGTTAAAATTGGGACAGGCAGAATTGCTAGAAATAGATGATAATGCGACATATAATGATAAATGAAACCGATTAATATATTGTTATGATAGTTTTTATCCTAACTTTTGTTTAATTGTTGATTTCGCATTTCAATTCGTCCGTTACGGTATGGATATCGGTCAATTATTGAAGACCGTATGGGAACAGTAGAAGTTTTTATTTCGAATTTTATTTAGCGAATAGCTGTCTGATGGACATTCTCGTTTATCTCCTATTTTTATATCATAATTATTTTAAACAAACTTACTATTGTGCACAATCAATTAACTGGAATTCGTTTGATCTGCTGTAACACTCTTGTACTCCCGGATCTGACCAGAGTTGTCGTACGTGGACAGCGAACTCTTTTGTGTGTTGAATCATGGGATTGCCTGCAGATTCCAATATGAATTCCATACTTTTACAGCTTTCTTTACTGTTTAATGAGATTCGTAGCTGTTGCATTGCTAGGACCAACACCTACAAACGAATTTGAACTTTATTCTCCGCCCTACTTTTTGTAGTACAAATGGTCAATTAATTGTATTATGTGTCATACTTTATATGGTAAAACTGGTCAATATATCACTTAATGACCTTTCTGGTACAGAAGTAGAACCGTTTACATGATTTATGACTTAAACAAAGCCGCTTATAATTTAATTTGTTCATGGCAATATTTGATCACGATTAATGGTCGTATTGATTAATTTGCAATTGTCAAATGCGGATTAATGCAAAAACTTCCTGAAGATAAGTAAATTGGGTGTTTTCACAAATGTTATATCGATTGTACCTGGACCCGTTTTAGACCACCACTCGCTCGATTGTACCTGGATCCGTTTCAGACCACATGCTTGCTTTGTACAGAACTAGTCCAATATGTTAGTAAATAAACTTACCACAATTGACTCTTTAATGTTTCGTTTGATATCAGCAATCTTTTCAAGTCTTTCTCTGTAAACGAAAATAAATAACATTAAACTTTATGGGTATTGCACTGTGTATCTAATGAAAATATGATGTAATAACTAGTCATTTTCTGACGAATAGATTCGTCAGCGTTTATCCAATGTATTTTCCCTTTTTTACAGATTTTGGCTTTGGTTTACTTCAATTAATGTGGTATTGATTTTTTTATATGATATATGCTTTGGTTTGGTTTTGAACAAGACTCGACTCAAAGAAACTATATTGGCATTAACTTTTTTATAATATGCAGTGTTATCAAATATTACTTTTAATCTTAAGCGCTTTATGTTGCCGCCTACAATACCTTGCACGTTTACAGACATGCATCTTATTAACCTTTTAATGTATTTACAAGTTATATTAATATATAAGCATTTGCTTTCAAAATAGCTTAATATGTTCTTTCTCTGGACATTAAACTTTTTCTTTTAGCCCAGCTAATCATCTGAATTACACAAGCGTTTAAAAATGCTTTACTTCCGACACTTTGGTGGCCATTTTTCATGTTGTCTCGAACTTGGCAAGAACATAGCAATAACAGAATACATCACATGCACGTTTTGTGTCGTGATTGGTGAAACCCGGTACTATTTTGTTTGATATGTGTCTTATGTAGGAGTCAACATATTTAAAATTCTCAAACTTGTATGGGTGTGCGTTAAGTTGTCATATTAACCTAATTTGACACTGTCCTTAAACTACTCCCTTTGTTGTCAAATTTTTTATATAATAAATTTGACAACTTGGCAATGCTTTATTTATTCGTTTCTGTTGAAAATCTAATTTTTGTACTTACTGCATATCAAACCCGTTGATGTGGATGATTTTCATTTGTTTTGTTATGGTACTTTTGCCTGATTCCCCAGTTCCTGTAAACAGAAAATATAGCTTTCCAAAATACTTGATTTTTTTATACAATTTATAAATACAAAATATAACAGTGATGGTCGTGTTGAGCATTATGCAATCCTAACCACTCGGCAATTTCCACTTTGCTATCGAAACAGAGTTAAGCGAGAAGGTCCGAATGATCGAGTTTCTGCCTGTTAGCTTGTGTGACAGGTATGGGATTATAATGCTCCGCACTAATGTGGGGTAAACGCATTTTGCATTCGCCGTTTTAGCCAGATTTGACAAGTAATATCTCAAACAGAAAAACAATCATTGTGCATTTACTATGCTGAGATTGAAAAGTACGTCATAGTCAAATAATAACAAAAGTTAATTTTGCTAAAAGTTTAAATGCCCGTCAAAACCGTAAGTTTCAATTTTATTATTTGTTATCAAATACGTAAACAGTATAATTGTTCCCAGGTTTTTAAAGGCGATTGATTGTAGACAAGCAATTTGTAAGAGCTTCTTAACGTTAGAAGATAATCCGTGACGTCAATAAAACGTTTAATTTAATAAGATTGTACAATGTTTACGACTTGTTTTGATCATTTTCTGTCGGTGGGTTTGATTACATTGGTAAATTAGGTGAATGCTGGACGTGGTGACCTGTACTTAATGTATACAATAGTCACCTGTAGAGTTCGCTGATATAAGCAAACTCTTGAAATGTTTACATTTCGAAAAGATTTAATGTTTTCATCAGAAAAGTACAAATGTTATGACCCAGAAACTTGAGGTCAGCAAGGACGAAAACATTATTTACGTAATGTGACGGACTATTTTAAACATCAGCAAATCAAACTAAGTCAAATTTTGCCTAACATTAACAGTGAAATGTCACAAAAATATAATGATCATAAGGATGAAGGGCAATTCATAATAATTGTTTAACAAAGAATGAAATTCGAATTTCAATTTAAAATCCATCAATAGAAAGCTTAAATACTGCTGATATCAACAATTACAGGTTTTTCAGATACATGTACTTTTCGTATATACAAATATGAGCACACAGAATTTGAAGATACTAAAGGCTAAAGCTAGAGTAACACGCACCCTACAATAACTAGGGTGAGATCAGGAGCTCCGGAAAAGTAATTGTCAAAGGAGAGTACAGTCCTAAAATCTTTAGTTAACACAATATATAAACTTAACTCAGTCCTTAAATTTCAGGTAACATTAACTCTTAGCTCTAAGAAATCTTAAATTTTTATGATAATAATCTATACACTTACCTAATAAAAGTATTTTCAATTTTTTTAATTCTTGTTTGTGATGATCTTTGAGTACTCTGGTGACTTCTCTGTCTCTCTGTCTTGCGCGTTTAGCTTCCTCCGGGTTAATATAATGTCTAAAGTGTTCATCACAACTACGACCAAAACACGACATAATTTCCATTGTCTGTCTTAGTTTGGTTTGCACATATATATCCAATGAATGTCAAATTTATTATAACACTTTTATGTTATGTTAAATGAGCACTCTGAATTACGTCAAATCAACACTTTATAATGCAAGTCTTCAGTCGTAAATAAACCTGAAAATAAGGAAATATGGTGTTAACTCAATATCTTCGTAGAATGCATATAGGTTTGAGATGTAATTTAAATGCATTTTTGACCCTATGACATTCTGATATTAACATTTATGTTTTTGTTTAAATAATGCAAAATTCCCTTGTTTGAAACCAGTAATTGAAGCCAAAACATTGAAATTAAGAAATGTCAAATTGATTATACTTAAAATGACATCCAAATACCTGAATTTAAGATATATGCTTTATTCGCAACAAAGACATGTTAATTGGATGTTACACTCATAAAGCTTTTTGAAGGGCGTAACAATTTTGTACAAAATTTCACTTTATATAGTCCTTATTATTTATTATGGGACTAGTCCATGTATGCATGTTTAAAATGACGTATAAATGTAAAAAATATGTTCAAGAGTTCGTTCACACTGTTTTTGTTAACTGTTGAACAGATGACGCGTGTCAGTGCGAGCGTTTTTCATGTTCACCTGCACCGAATGTGTTGTAATTACTTGCAATATCGTGTTATTATGCCATTAGGGGTAACATTTAAATTTCAACCACAAATATTTACGTTTTTGTGTTGACAAATTATTCTTGTAAACAATTTATCCTCTTGTGGTAAAGAAACGGAAATTCCTTTTCTAAATTTAGTCTAGAATGCGAAAAAAATATAAAATGAATTGACAGTTATATCCTTGCAGCGAGTGACCTATCGTTTTTCTTCCACGTAATTTATCGCTTTTTATCCTTTTTTCATCATTGCCCTCAAGGGCAGACAAATCTCCTTGGTCGTCTGTCAAATTTAACTCTGAACTTTTAGCGCACAATGACCGATGTAGTTAGTTGCCTGAGGAATTTTACCAAACGTTCACAATTGTCAAATTTTTTGGCTATTAATATTTTTTCATGTCAGAACAAAAGAAGTTAGGGGTTAATAACGTAGCACAAGAAATATGAGAAAAATTTCATGATTTGATCAATACACATTTATAAATAACTTTTAAATTATTTATAGTTAAGTGCAAATCATTGTAACATTTGTTTTCGACCTATAAATATAAATACTTTTATGGCTGCAATTAGAACGAAGACCAATAATTAAAAGTTTTTTTAGGCGAAATGTCAGCACTCGATCACTTTAAAAATAGTGCCGGAAATTAAATAGTTCTGCAATACTGCATTGATCTGGACTCGATTCAGGACATTTAGATTCAGGTTCCGTACCACGAGACAACAGTTTTGAAGACAATTAGCCATATTGATAATATTTTCATCAATATGGTACAGCTTGACACATATTTTGCAAACAATAAAGAAATCGAAATTTGTAGTTATTTCTACATCATTGAATTGACATGTTTCTCTTTAAAAATAGTTTTCACCTGAAAATACTAGATACTATAAAGTCCTAGTTGGGAGTACAAGCATACGGACAACAGCTGTCAATATTTTAATTGAATTTGTTTCACATAAACTTTTCCTTGTTGCTTCAAAATGAAATTTACAATGATCATGAAATATCATATACCAAATGGGGAAGTCATTACGTAATTTATTCAATTTGTTTTAGTTTACCTGTCAAATGTCATGTCATTTTACAATTCAGTCGAAAAAATCAACTCCCATTTTTCTAAAAAGCAGTAAAAGTCATCTAGGACGACGTGATGCATGTAACAATATCGGCTAACACCGAAAACAAGTAAAAAATCAGTCAAAACAGCATTTTTCTGGTATTGTTTTCTTGTCATATTTTTTCCGACAAAACACTGAAAGTCAACATATCCGGTTCGCTATCAATGTCATCTGCACTAAAATAGTCGAAAAAACTTTTTACTAGTATTGTTTTGTCCTTGAAATGTCTTAAGCATAGCAGTATTACAACTCCCTTGAGGTCGAAATTGTCTGTAAATTTTTAATTCAAATGAACAGATAAACAATGCAACCATCAAATATTTCAAAATTTCAAATTATCCATAAGCAATGATTTAAATGTTCTATTTAATATTTAAGACCATAAGTGAGTGAAATCAAATAACACCAGACCCCACTTAGTGCTTTTAAACGTTTGCTTAAACTATGAAAACGAAGGTACTGCTAAAATAATAAACACAGATCCGACCACCCCATTACCAATGGAGGTAATATGTACTCTTTGTTTATAGAAAGAAAAAAGAAATTAAAGTTTAAGATAGTGCAGTATAAAATGCTGATGGTTTCCGGAAAACACTTCGAGATATTGAACCAGATCTAAAAGAATAATAACACAGCTTATTTTTCTGTCAGAATGTTCTCTGAAAGTTTTTGTGATTGAATTTAAAGTAGTCTGCATTTGTAAACGGAATTCGAAGATACCAAAGGGCTAGACAGAAATCGATAACTCGGAAGACAGACAAGATCATGGCCAACAAAATGAAACGAACGACAATCATAGAGCACACAACATTACACTGAAAACTAAAGCTAGAGTAACACAAAGTCGCATTTTTTTTTTACATTGGCAAGTACAAAACGTGGTTTTCCTATATAAACTTATTCCATATGTATACAAGCTTTAACTCTAATAAAACAATGAACTCTACAACACCGCTATGTTATAATGTTTACGTACCTTTCTATATATGGCAAACCTATTGTCTATATGTCGTTTGAATCTGACATTTGCTGTTACCGAAATATGCACGTACAGTGAAATCATGATGGACAAGTATGACGAAAACAGTGAATCCAAAAATATAAACACATTCGTGAGGGGCGATGCTGGGTAGAAAACTTTACCACAAAACATTCACTGGATTACAATATAGTCCAAATATATGAACAAAATAGGCTTTATAGGGGTGCCAAACAGAGGTTTTAAATTTTTTTTTCCATAATGATCATGCATTTCTGGGCTGATCCAGGTCACGGCAAAAACTTTTAGATTGAATGAAAAAAAATCAACGTATAATTTTGAATTTTTTCCAGTCAGGACCCAAAGATAAGTTCCAAATTTGTATACCTAGTCCTTCTCTTTTCGAGGTTTGTCTGCTTCCGCCATTGCACGTGGACATTTATACTTCATTATATTTATTATGTCACAAAACTATTCGATTTCATTTCCTTATTATATACATTTTATCATCGTTATATACATTTTCTTACATAGTGAAACATACGCCTATAACAGGTAGTTAAGATATGTTTGTCATCAAAATATGATTATGATAATGACATTCCCTCTAAATTGAAATATTTAATAACAACTGCTATAGCTGTTTGATAAAGAACTGATATTATAGAAATTTCTCAAGGGTTAGTCAAACAAAGAAAGGTTGCTTGGAGATATTATCATAACATCCAAATTTAGCACTCCCAACGTTTACTTTTCCTGTAATAGAAAAGTTATAAAACAGACTAAACATGAAGTCCACACTCTTTGCTCTGGGTGTTTCTATGTATGTTTTTCTTTTTTGTGACATTTATAGCTTGCATTGCAGTGTCATGGGCGTAGGAGCCGGGTGTCATGGGGTGCGATTTTTGCCCACCACCCCCACTTATTGTCAATTTATTTGCCTAACATATTCGTAAGCTATATAATGAATTTCTAGTCCAGTAGTTACAGAACACCGACTATGTGCCCCCCTTTTTTTTGCTTCCCACATTTAAAATCAGTCATACGCCTATGGGTGTCGGAGTTTTGTATATTGCTGAAAGCCTAAGCGTAACCTATAGATGCTTTCTCATCAACAATCATACCACATGTCTTTTTCATATTGAAATATAAAAAAAATCTTCAAGTATTACAATTAAAGTCAATGTTCTAAAATTGAACTCCGACAAGAAAATTTTGAAAGCACATTGGTAGCACATGCAGTAAGAAACTCAATCTTAAGAAATGAACTGTCATCATTTAAAAAAATCAGGATCTAAGCACGTATAGGTTCGTCTTGTCAGTCTTACGAGTTAAAGTCGGAGAGACAACTTTGAGACGTTTCTTTATTCTATAGGTATCATATTTTTAACTGCCACAATAAAGTCTTTTCTACAGCCCCAACCTGTCCAATCAAATTGTCCGGTCTCTTAACCCTTTATAGTATAATCCAAATTCAATTGCCTTCAGAAGTCTTTACTATAAAACGAACTGAGAACTCATACATTCTTGTCACTTACAACTGTGCAAAAACCCATTTGGAGATGACTTTGCTAACGAAATCAGATGGCACTTAACCAAAATTACTAAAATTGAACATATTCAGCAGTGCTAACACTTTTGCACAGGTAACGTTACTTTCATCAGAATACAATTTTTAAACTTTTCAAGACAAAAGCGTATGCACGTCGTTACTTCTACATCTTTGATGCAGAAAAAAACACATTTTGATCTTATTTTAGATTGCTGAGGTTAAACTTGAAAAAATGAAGTATATGTAACAAAATAACATGAAAAATATTTCTGTCTTAAAAGTTTAATGAAGAAGTACGGGCCTATAAAGTTGTTAACCAAAAAGAAAATTGTTTTTAAATTATTAAAGAAACCAAAAATGCCCTTAGTAGTTGTATCTACGGTTCACGCCTTGAAAAATGACTCTTCAATATTTTTACAATTTTTTTACCAATATGAAACTTCAAAGTTCTGTTGCATAAATTTGTACTCATCAACCTGTACGAAATATTATATGCATAATATTTTAAGTTAAATAAATAAAATATATTCTTAATTGTTTACTGTAATCAGACAATCATATACAATTGCTTGTAGATGTAAGAAATACAAATGCCTACCTGTATGAGACTAGTATATAAATTTATCCAACACTGAATATATAAATAGTTATTCCTCTACTGATAGTATAAGTTAAATGAAGTCAAACCTCATAAATATCCGACTTAATAGATAGTTAGAAATTTAAGTGCGCATGCGTACAGGTAAACTCTTAATTTTCCGACATGTTTATTCTGTATTAGTTAAGGTAACACGATATTGACTTGGTTTTATCTATTCTAGATGTTCGAACGTGAAAAAATATGATTTCTGGATAAACAATATTTTTTTAATTCTCGAAACGTGTGTGACCACCTTTTTAATCATCTTTTATTTTAATTGGAGAGAAATATTGAACGTGTGCAATTAGACTATTAAGGTGTGTTTATAGTGATGATTTTAAAATTAATTACAAAACGACACGTAGTGTATTTGTGGGACATATATAACACGATGTATGCAGATGTAATATTTTACTTAGTTAAACGTGTAATGTGGATTTTATTGTCATTTTGAAAAAAAAATCGATTTGTAATGTGGTGATCATGATGTCGTAGAATTGAAAGCATAAAGAAATATTGCATGCACTCAGCATTCAGTAGAAAAAGCACGGCGAAATAATATCGCCTACACCACAGGGACCAGAAGTTAGGGGTGTATATATGCGTACCCGTGAAAAATCTAGAGTACGCATATATCCCTCCTAACTTCAGGCCCGTATGGCCTACACTAGCTCTCAGAATAATTTAATGAAAGACCCGAAATCAGATTGTATTAGGGAAATCTCATATAGCCCCAACTTTGTAATCATGTCGGACTATGACTATTTAGTTGTGTCTTGTGAGGGAGAAGAAATATAGACTGTTTCAAAATTTATAAGCCGACATATTGATTTTTTATAGTTCACAAGGGTGGATCCAAGGGGGAGGGGTCCCCCCTTTGAAACGCAAAAATAATAAAAAAAAAGGAAAGGTACAGGGTAAATTTTAGTCATAATCTCCATTAGAAATCGAGAAAATTAATGTGAATCAAGAGGTCCACAATAAGTACCCACTCTCCAATAGTCTGAATTCTCTCTGGTTCGTTTGTAGTGAATAATTTTTAACTAATATCCCTATATAAAAATATATATTAAAAGTGTCAAGTCAAAACTGCAGTAGCAAAAATGAAATGGAAAAAGAAAATAAACTAAGGCACAATACCTTTGGGATCCTGATTCTGTGAACAGTTATTCTAATGATAACCAGTTCCGACATTTCAATGCCATTCTACTGGGAAAACCCATCACTTAACAAATAACAAGAAAATCATAAATTTCCCTTAGGACGAATTAACATTAAAATTGTTGTAAATTATACGTTAAAATGGTTCAGGATGACACGTGAAGGATTGGACATTTTGTGTGCTATGTATTACAACTTTGTGTATTCACACTCATTAGTACTAGAATTTGACTTTCCCAAAGATCATTAAAAACCAGAAAAATAGATTTTTGACAACATTAAAAGTACAACCAATCATGATGCATTTGTTCCATGCATTTCCTGCTGCCAATGGCGGCTAATTTGCATATGGTAATCTTTAAAATCACAAATGAATCAACGGATTTCTAATAAAATTATATGAGGTAATGGAAAGTCAAAATAATCGCACTGCATCATACATCATCAATATCGAGGCGAGGAAAAAATTTGAATCTACAGGTCCCCACAAAAAATGCTGGACTCCTGGTCCTTGCGAGGAGTTCCAGGCTGTTCAGAATAAATTATACGGTCCTCATACAATACTGGTCGCCAAATAACATGCTGGTAGCCAGTAGAGTGGGGGTCAGAAGGGTTCGGATGACTCGCCAGGAAACCAACAAGCACTATTAAAATCGATTTTGTAATATAATAGTGACTATTAAGGTGGAGATTTTATTTGCACAGTGACTTTCAAAAATAATAGTTACCCTTTTACACTTTTACCAAGAAATGCTTTTCAAAACATATATTGTCTGGGAATTGCTAAATTACAGGATTTTTCATCAAATGACCCAGAGCTTCTTGTGTATTTGAGCCATCTCAGACATTCTGCATTGTGTGTACCGAAAAAAAACAACACCTCAATAGTATATGGGTGCATTTCAGTTAGTATTTCTCAGGTGGATGCAACGGATGCGTGACGTCCAGGTTGATAGACTTCTTCTGTCTCTTTGGAGTTTTCTTCTTCTCTTCTGTCGTCTTTTCTGGTGTCATTTCTGGA
>JARWCS010000023.1:59997-72652 GCA_034783895.1 Geukensia demissa | reverse complement strand
TCGTGATGGTGTTGGGTACCCCCTTAAGCCAACCTTTAGAAGTTATTGATTTACACATTTGTTCCTTTTGTTTTCGTTTTATTTTTTAGTTTGTTTCAGATTTGTCTGGTCTCTTTAGACTATGCACTTCTGATGTCTCACATGGGTATTCTACACTGGACTTTGAATGGCTGTCTCATAGACAATCATGCCACATCTCCTTTTCTTATAATTAATTACTGCCTACAATTAAAAAAAAATATTATAAATTTTCTTCAAAGGATAGACATCAGAAAGACAGAATATAGAAATAATAATAATAATAATAATAATAATAATTTAAATTATTTAAAGAGGGTGACAGAGTTAGTTATAACTAATCTTCCCTGAGACCCTCAAAAATCAAACTAAAAGTACAAATATGACACATATACAGAATTAACAAAAAAACAACTTATAATACATAATAAAGACTGTAAATAACATTGAATAATTATCAGCAGCTATACATATTTTGATAATATATGGTCCTTTATTTTTCTTTTGAACATATTTGGACTTTTTACATGACGTATAGATGATAGAAGACTATTCCATAAAACTGAACCAGAATATAAAGAGGATTTTTTGTACAATTCTTTAAATCGCTCTGTTTTCGGTTCTGTTCCTAGGGTTTCTTGCCCTCTGTCAGATATCAAGAAAAGTTTGTATAAACAGATTAAATCAGTTGTGTAAACATGTGAAGACATAGATTATGGTTATTAAACTGTGAACTTTGAGTGGACTATAATACCAGTAATCAGTGTTTGTTTATTTATAATCACACACTCCACCATTGTTATCTTAATCATTCATGATAATGGTAATCTATAGTTCTAATATAGGTCAGGGGACACTCCATCATAGGATAAGGTGGTGGTTATTCTTAAAAGCGGGGCTAAGCATGATGGGTAATCGTTTTTTTAGCAGTATGTGTGATGCTGGAAAGAGCTGTAAAAAACCACAAACCCTCATGTGATTCTATAAAGTTTTTAAAGTAATTCATGAAAAAAAATTTGTTCCCCTTGAAAATGACCTTAGCCTGAAATATAGGTGTGATCTGTGAAAGTAAACCCCCACCCCCACCCCTCATTGAGACCCCCTTTAAAAAGACTGGAAAAAATGTCTTGACATCGATAGTAAACTTGGTAAATGGCAAGTTGGCCAAAGTACAACTCAATCGGTACATCTAGAGGGCGCCACAAGGTCTCTAACAACATCTATGTGAACAGCATTTAATCTGAAAGGGAGATAACTCCAATGAACTGCTCGTATCAAACAGTATGATTGTTAAAAACACGGTCTTATTGTTCTTTTGAACATTCAGGTAATCTCGCTAATTCTGGGTATAAACATGGGTTTAAATGACAAACAGAAGTGAAAAACTCTCATTTAATGATACAATATCAAGCTTTCATTTCACTCAGCTGACTCGTTTATTAATAACAATATCAAATTATTTATGTAAACAACCAATTATGGTAAAAAAAAAATGTTTGTCATTCGATGCCTTACATAAGAACAAAATACACCCTGATGATGTCGTGTTCTACAATTTTTCTTTGCTATAAAATTAATGTTCTTGAGTTCCTGTGAACAGTTCCAATTTCAGCTAATATTCCCAGAAAATCAATAACGAGAATTTAACCAATATTAATATCTATTAACTTCAGGAGTCTGCTAATCAGTGGAATGTCGTCAAATAAAACAATGCTCTAGAAAAACCAAGGTAATTACCCCAGTAATTATGGACCAGGTAGTTTTTATATTTTATGGGTTAATCTCGATTCTATAAAACGGTCCGTGTTATCGATTACTTTAGATATATAACGGAACTTGATCTGTCTTTAGACTTGTGCTGAAGTTTTTATCTTGCGTTTTTGTTCATGGAACGGTAATCTCTCTTTTATACTTAATTTCTCTTATGTAAAAGTGAAAAAAGATTCAGTCCATTCACAGTGTGCATGAGGACTGTCATTAGTTTATAAAATATAAGGATGTAGAATAAATGATGGAATACCTCATTTGGATTTTTATGCACCCCCAACCCCACCCCACCCAACCGCCTGAGGCTTTAACAGGGCCACCATCACTTGTATAGTTGTACTGTGTCTGCACAGTCCAAATTGTCAGGCAATAAGCATATATGCCAAAATGTGCGTAGGAGTTAATATGCACCAAAGAAACATGCTTCTTTTAAGTTCTTTGACCCGTAGGTGTTAGACACACTCCTTCCCTGCGATTGCTGAAAAAAAATTCAGGAAAAATAATAATTCATGGGAATTTTGAAAAATATATCAATCAATGATTTGAATGATTATTGACTTTAAAATTCAGAAAAACTGATCATTTCCAATAAAGGTAAATAATCAATGTTGTCCACATAGTGGGTTGACTTTTATGTGATATTTATTCTGAATATACCTGCTGTGAGGATTGGTTAACGACTCGAAATTGACTTTACACCTGTTTATTACCTGATCTCTGGATTTACTGCAGTCTATTTGTCTGTCAGTCTAAAAAAATAAGGCAAAATATCTGTGACACAATTTATTTGATTGTGGAAAATTGGAAACTTTCAATTCTTATTTGGTCTTCCCATGTTTATATATAAATTGAACTGCTATTTTATTTTTTTATTGATTTGCCAAACAAAAGGACATTTTAATTTTTTTTAATGTTATCTTGCCTGTACAGTGTCATGGTGGTCTAATTAAAGCTTTAAAAAATAAATTTATGAATTTTGTCATTATAACTATAATGATACACCTTCTGTTAAGGGGGACAAGTCATGTGATATATGAAAAAAATAAAAAAACTTGATTTCTATAAGAACATGATCTGAATGTCTTCTTAAAATACAAGTTTGCTGATGCTTTAATAAAGATTTCTGAAACTTTGCGAAATATGTTATAAGAAGAAATTCACATTTATTTATAATTGTATTTTATAATCAGATCAAAGAGGTTTCATAATCCAAATGTTTTTAATGTAATGTTTTTAATGTAATGTTTTTAATGTAATGTTTTAAATGTAATGTTTTTAATGTAATGTTTTTAATGTAATGTTTTAAATGTAATGTTGAGTCGGAAATGTAAAAAAAAATCTCTCCGATGACAATCGGAATTCAAGGATTAGAAATAAACTTTATCCATCTGTATATAACTCAAGATATATTTCTTTTATAGAATTCATCTTTTGTAAGGAAAGAAAAGTTATAATCCTTATTTTGTGTTATAAAGCAAAGTAACATATGTGTTTATAGAATCGGATCAATAAAGATTCAATGTCTCAACATCGCGTTACACAATTAGTATTATCTTTTCAAATAAACAAGATATGATTTTTGATTGAAATTATTGTATTCGACAAATATTGATTCATGAATTTGCACATCAGACTTTGTTGAATTAATTAGAATCATTGCTCACCAAACTGTGACTATCGCCATTTCTAGAAATTATTTTTCTTATCTTAAGACTTACTTTAGTTGTTTGTTGTCGAAATAATTCAAGCATAAATGTTAATATTTTGATTAATTCAGTTTTGAAATCAATGGACTTGGTCTTTTCTTAGTCAGGTTTTCATTTTGGTTGCTATATTGTCAAGATCATGACATCTTTCATGAAATTTCATTTGCATAAAATGATCTGTGATCTGTGAACCCTCTTTATAACAACCACATTTATAAAAATAGGAGATGTGGCATGATTGTCAATGAGATGGCCATCCACCAAATGACAGTCAAATCTAAACCTCTACAGGTCCCATTATGGCCTTCAACAATGAACCAGAGTCCACACCATAAGGGAAGCTGTAAAAGGCACCAAATGACAAATTTGAAACTATTCATAAAATACGACAATCAAGCTAAACTATTGAAAAATGGTGAACAAATAACAATAAATGAAGCCAAGCCAAAAAATTTAAAGCCCCTGTAAAAAAATTTTTATGTTGTCTTAATATGATATTATAACAAGGTTTTTTTCTAATTTCAGGAAGTAGGCAGTATAATAGGAAAGGTAAGTTTGTACTAGATAACCACAGCAGACGACACCATCAACAAATTTTTGTTTTTTGTAAGAGTTATCTCCCATATGGGACCGTGTTACAATTTAGCTGTTGTGTGACAAAACTAAGCATTAGTATTGCTATTTTTCAGAAAAACTATAATAATTGCTAAGAAAAAAAGCAGTCTGATGTTCATAATGGATTGATTTTTGCATTAAATTTATTGCTAAAATAAAATTAAAAACCTACAGTTCACCTTTATAACTATATCAATATACCGTCCTATATGGGAGACAACTCTTACAAATCCAGAGATATGAAAAGACCTAATCCGCATGATACTAATCATATCAGAAAACATTGAATAGGGATTTAACAATATGATAGGTATCATGATAGAAGGGTGACGATTTGATACACAACTGTATATTTTTCTTCAGTTTTTCTCAGAATTGGGATAAAATCAATTGATTATCCACCTTGAGACAGGTCCTTTATAGTGTTGTTTTCATTCAAGTTAAAAAAAATGGTATTTTTACCTGTATCATGTCATAATTGAAACTTACGTGAAATGTATCATATAGTGACTGAAAGAATTGCAATACAGTGAAAAATTATTGAATCGTTTCCTCCATATCATGGTTGGTCAACCTCCATCAATATACCCTGTACAAGATCAGCTCCCTCACAACACAAAATTATCAATGTTTAGTAAATATGGAAAATTTTGGTATGCTATATGTACATGTCATGAAGTAACCTCTCACCAGTAGCACAAGAACCAAAACATAGGAAGTCCAAAAATTAAACATAGCAAAAGAAGCACTCAAATCCAAACATAGTTGGGTAGCCAAATCCGACAGCAGGGACAACTACTAAGTGTAATACTTTTCAAAGCCTTTCCATATTATCAGTGCTTTAGAATTTAAGCCAATGCAGCAAATTTCTGTAAAATATATTTTTTTCATAATTTTCATATCAGACAAGTCTGATAACCAGAACAATCAAGTTCCCAGAATTTATCTTTGATTCTTTTATTTAGGTATAATTAGCTGCTTTATACCATTTGGGAATTATTTGTAAAATAATCATGTAAACTCCATGTAAACTTCGTTGGAATAAATTTGTCTCCAATTCTTGAAGGATTATGGAACACTGATTTCTTAGAAATTATAAAGATAAACCAGTAGGTTTTTATATGATTTTAATGTATGCAGGTAAAAAAAATTACCAGAAACTTGAAAATTTAACATTGGTAATTTTGTATTTTGAGACACTGAAAGTATTCTTCGTTGTTTTTGATGTTTCAAACGTATGCAGGTAAAAAAGATTTACCAGAAACCTTGAAAATGTCAAGTTCCATTGAAAGTGATTGCATGACTTTATTAGATTTTGTCCTCATTAGGAAATATCTAACTAATAGTGTCGGGCAGGTGGAAATAGTTGAAATCCACCTGCTATGATTCTGATATTACAATAATCAATGGCATCTACAGATTGATGGGTCATTAATTAAGAAAAATATGATCATTCTGAAGATGACAAATACACCACTTTAATTAGATCTGATCCTCAAAGTGGCAATCAGGTGTATGACAAATACACCACTTTAATTAGATCTGATCCTCAAAGTGGCAATCAGGTGATTCTCAAAGTGGCAATCAGGTGATCCTCAAAGTGGTGTAGATTTTATTGATCAATAACAAATTGACATTTTGTCTCCAATTTACTTCTCAGATTTATGAAATGCATGCCGGGTATTATCCTTGCCTGATGTATCTGCTTTTATTCAGAATTGTATGTTAGAATGGTTTATTTTTGCACTTATAATGACAATTCATTGGATAATTTTTTTTGAAAATTATATTTTTTGCGATAATATTTAAATTTTTCTTTTACTTTTGTTCAGAACATAGATTTTCTTTTAACATTGGTCAATTATTATAAAAAATAAGGATATTGAATAAACCCAATAAAGACAGCAAGAAATTCCTCATTAATTTTACTTTTTAAAATACAAAAATTCATCTACATAAGAAGCATGTTTCTGAAGCAAACATCGTCAGGTTCACAAATGACCAAAACATTGGAAGTGCAAATAATAAAATTTCTTATTTTGTGACAGTGCTTCAAGTAATTCTTATATGCCAAAATGAATGAAATCACAACACAGCTCCCATAAATTGAAATAAGTGAAGTTCTCAAAACCAAACTAAACAAGAAGGAAAATAAACCACTATCTACCTACAAATAGCCCATAAACAGAAACGGTAGAACATATGCCTCAAGCATTGGGGAACATTTTATTGCCTCCACACAGCAGAAAAGACAAACTCTTCATTTAATTGTAACAATAGGGACATTGAATAAATGCCTGAAAGACAGAAACCCAAACCTCCTTTTTAAAATTAATTTTGTATGGAATGGGATATTCAAGATGCACTTTCAAAAGACAGATGTTTGCTATATCAATATAAGAATAGGAAATGTGGCATAATTGTCCATGAGACAGTAATCCATCTATGAAAGTAAACTTCTACAGGTCCCAGTATGGTCATAAATAATGAACTGGAATCCATACCATAACCAAAGCTTTAAAGACCACCCCCGTCCCTAAACAAACCAAGATGTCCTTACTTTATAGAAATGTTACTTGTTTAAAAATTGTATAGATATTTGTTAATTTAGAATTTCATCACATTTGATCTTTTTGGGTCTTTTACAGCTTGTCTTAGTTATTTGTCCATGGTTGAAGGCCTTAGGTTAACTTGTAGATGTTTGTAATTTACATAGCTGTCTCATAGACAAACATACATACCACATCTTCCTTTTCTATATGACAACTTGACAGAATTCAAAAAGAATTTTAGTGGGTGGTACAGGGGGTCCAGTGCATGGACATATGAGAAATAAAATGTCATTTCACGAGGAACAAAAAATTAGAATATGGCTTGCATGTTGCATTTTGATCAAGACACGCAAAAGACGACATATAACAACCCTCTAGCACGACAACATGTGAAAAAAAATCGGTAAAAACATTGCATGAAAATAACCCTGTACCTCCCTCGTTTAACTTTTCTACACTGCTATTCTGCAGCCTTGGTCGTTGAATTTTGAGGTGGATTGTTTTTCTATTCATTTGTTCCACCCTCAAGCCAACAGCTGCCATTGTGTTTTTGTCGTTTACAATCCAGGACTCAATCTATCCTTTACAAACTATACTGCTCTGTTTTCACACAGAAATATCAAATGGATTTTTCTTATTCTAAGTATTTATCAATATTACCTTGAAAAAGTCTGAAATTTCCAGGATTTTCAATCAGAAATGTTAATTTTGAAAACAAGACTTTCCCCCCTAGGGTTCTACAAAGTAATAATGTTTGCTTAACATGGCATTTTCTGGTAGCATAATAATGTTTATAATTAATTTTCCTGAAAAAGCATGATGATGAAAAAATAATTGAGAGCCCTGCTGTGTGGATTATTATGAAAAGAGTTGACTTTTATTTTAATCTTTTCTTTATGGCTGATTCGGAATTTATATGAAATCTGAATAAGTGAACCATTTTTAGATAACATTTTTTTGCCTGAAGCAAGTAAAATTTTAAGGGCTTTTCAATTAGATGAGGTCATCTTACATACTCTCAGTTGACATGAACACAGCCAGCCACCTAAGCGAAGATTTTTAGCTCCTGTCTGTCCCTTCCGATCCCTCACAGAGCACACATTTTAAAGTTTTGATCCAAATAACACCAGTAACAATGCCGTGAATTAGCTTCTAATAGAGGTTTTGTTGGAATAAACATGGGAACAAATCCATGATTTGTGAAGAAGGTTTTGTCCACATGAAATTAAATCATTTTTCTCGCCTTGCAGGTTTCTTAAGGAAAATAACATCTCTTTGAGGTATCACTTTATAAAATGTCCAAAGTACCACCAAAAAGCATGAATTATATCACATTTCCTCTTAGTTTTATAAGACAGTTGTTAAAGTTCAGCTTATCTTAATTTTTTTCAGAAAGGAGATAATATAAAGAAATTCAGGGAAGATGTAAGTATACAAAAATAATCAGAGGTCATTATTTAGGTCATTTCCAAAAGGACTGGATTTTACTATTGAAATTATTATTATTACACTGTACAGAGTATAGAGTATATGTAAACTTCTCCCTTTTGGGGAATAAGTAATATCAGCATGTATCTGAAATCAATTGTGTCAGGTGTTCAAATCTCCAGGGTTAATTAAATGTTTAACAACCTTAGTTATTCAAAGGGCTCTTTAAGCTTAAATTTAATTTAATTATCCCTTAGGTGTTGTAGGACTGTTTATCTGTTTTGCAATCTTTTTAAGTTACATGTATGTGCAGTTTTTCTGATAAATATATAATTTTCTTGCAGAGTGGTGCTAAAATAAACATATCAGATGGATCATGTCCAGAACGTATTGTTACAGTCACTGGAACAACAGAATGTATAAATAAAGCATTCACATTTATTTGTAAAAAGTTTGAAGAGGTGAGATTGTTTTACCACTGAATGAGTTGTCTCCCATTTTACAGCATCCTGTGGAAAAATCTTAATCTTCTGAATGTTTGCATGCAGCAGTAAACATTTTGATGATCAGGATGCTGGTTTGTGTAGCCTCCTGACAGGTAGGCTGAGGGAATATTTGCCTATGATCCTTACCCTTTATCATTCCAATACCAAAGTACTTGTATTGTTCAGCCTCCACATGTATTTCCTGTTTACTGCTTGTAAGAAATTCTCATTAAGTTTTCAAAAGAAAAATAATATCATTTTGTAGAGAGTTTCAGTATCTTTATGGCACTTATGTGACTTGTGTTGTTTCAAACTATGTATTCAATTTTCTTTAGAACTGAGTTTTTCTCACATTTATGATATCTACCACAGTTTGTGAAAGTTTTCTTTTACTTTAATTCTCAAGTGTTCACTTAATTGTAAAGAAATTTTTGGTTTATTATTTATTATTGAAGAATATGTTGTGTGAAGAGTTTTTTATAGTTCACAACTTAAGCTCACATGTGTAATGGCATAGATGTCTGAAGATATTAACCTTTTGTATTTGGTATGAAACTTTGAAAAAGCTTGCTTTACCCTACCATTCCCATGTATCAAAGCCTCAAACCAAAACTTTGATATTTTCTTTAAGACAGTAACAAGGTAATGTATATTGCCTTCTCTATGAATTCGAAACATTGGGAGTATAATTTGTCCTAGTGATTGAATTTGAAACATGTCTATAGATGACAAGTTCTGATAAAACAGATTTTTTCTAAAAAAGAATGCAAATAATTTTCTATAATTTTAGAGATAAATGAAAGATTAAAAATTTTGTTTCCCTTCCTTGTAAAGTGGACTTAGAATAAAATGTAGTGTTTGTTGAAGTATTTAACATATCGGCATTCCGTAAAAACTCAAAGGGAATGCTGTTTTATTTTAGACATGATCCTTAAATTCTACCATTGCTTATTATGATAACTTTATTAAATACTATCCAAAACACAGGAAACAAGCTGTTTCAAACACAGTTATATGGAAGAGGGTATAAAAAAATGTCACACTGTTTCATCTGCAAATTGTTTGTATGCCACTACCTATACCCTGAAATGTAATCAGGCTTGGTGTTGGAATCCTGACATTACACACGCATCAACCACTCACATTTCACCTCCAAAATTTCAATTTTTTTAAAATATATTTTGTTGATTTATTTTGTTTGAAATTGGTCATTTTTTAAACTATAAGAGGTATGGACGTTCTTCTTTTTTTTTTGGCTTACTAAAATAACAAATTGAAGTTGGTTAAAGATTGTTCAACTTACAATCAGTTTGTATTTTAAGAAAAACTATATCCAGGAATAGAATGAGGTAATGGGAACTTTATTTGTTCAAATTTTGAGATTTAAAAAAAGGCATATTCTTTAACTTTATTCATTAAATTTTGTAATTAAAAAATGTACAATTTTTACTTTGTTCATCATTGCAAATAAATGACCAATTTTAACACAACATAGTTCTTACTTCTATACCAAAAACCATTCATCAATAGAAAGGAAGCACTCTGTTACATTTTGTTGTTTTTGATTATTTTTTGTTTTGTTCTGCATGACTGTGTTCTGAGCATGTGATTTATGTGTGTCTCCCTTTTGTTTTTTCCAGGACTTACAGAATGCCTTTGTTTTACAGGATCTTCAGAACACACCGACTGTGCCTAAACCTCCCGTCACATTACGATTGGTTGTGCCCGCTAGTCAGTGTGGATCACTGATTGGCAAAGGTGGTTCCAAAATTAAGGAAATTAGGGAGGTAAGGTTATATAAAATCTGTATTTTGTTGAGTGTGTGTGTGGGTACATGTACCAAGCATTAAGATTGGTGTTAGAAATTTGATCTTATTGCAATAAGCTTAAAATCCGTGGTCATCTACAAACAGAAAAATTGATAAAACATATCATAGATGCCTTCTATTATTATTCTAAGCATTATTATTTAACTATCTTTCATACAGCACTAGCTATTTTGAAAGGAGAAAGTCCCAACAATGTTTGCAAAATATCTCTGGTTATAAGTTTTCATGATACAGTCAAACCTGTCCTTAGTGGTCACCTCTATTAAGCAGCCACTTGATTTTTAAGGTCACCTTTTTTACATTTTCCATTCCTGGTTGTTTAAGATTTTATTATGAATGAACTTTATTTAAAAGGTCACTTGTCTTAAATGGTCACATTGGCTTCTTCCCAAAGGTGACCTAAATACAAGTTTGACAGTTAATGTTGTCACTTTATTGTTCATCGTGAGTTATATCCAGAATTTATTGCATAGATTTAGTATGTAATAATGCTTTACTTGTTATTAATTTGATGATATATGATGGTATTAATTAGTAGAGGAGTAATATTATGACACTTTTAGCTTACAACAAGATTTATTTTTGGCCAGGATTGTGCAGTAACAGTCATTAACTTGATTGTATCCTAATGAAGTCCAGGTTTTCTATAATTGGATTATTGGAGAACGCCCAAGAAAATCTGAAAATGTGAAATCAACCATTTTATCAACTTTTGACACAAATTCAGTTTCATTAAATGAAGTCGTTAATTGCATAAAGTTTTTTGCTAAGTGAAGTTTAATTTTAAAAGAAACAGTTTTTGATAATCTTTGTAGAAGATCCATGTTAATAAATGAAAAAAATGTTGCATTTTTCCATCAGTTTTCTTGCATTCTGTCTTGTAATGGGAAACAGTGATATTTTTGGTGTTGTTGAATCAAATTTTTCTAGTATTGGATGGAACTTTTGTGTTCCTCAAAATTAATTACAAAGAAGTAGCAATAACAAAAAAAGGTCTCAATACTTTCACCTTCCCTTATTAGGCATCTAAATTTATTTTTAATAGATTTTATTTAAAGAGCCCTAAATGGAGTAAACAGAAAAAAATCTAAAGACCACAAAAATGGCAGCTGCAACCAAAACCCACCATAATCTACTTTGCTGCAACTCTAGTAACATTAGAAACATATTCAATAGATTGTGCAGTCTGGTAATCAAATTTTGTATAGTTTCTGTTTTTTTTTTTAGAGTGTTGAATAATAAATGCAACCTCCCAAACTTTGTACAGTTACATTTGTCATCAGGATCCTTTGGAGTACCAGGTCTCATGCAATTTATAAATAGATATTAATTATTGCCACATCCTAAGAATACATTTTCTTCATTCTTAAGAGCAACCTATTAGTGAGAATATTATAACACATATATATTTCATTAACTGTGATGAAGGTCCTAGTATAATATTATTCTTGGCACGGGTGACCAAATCCTTCAGTCCTACTATAACAAACAACATGTGGAAGAATGTGCTTGATTCATTGGAGATGACATAGGGATAATGCTCTCTAATGTATCACTATAAAATAATGACTTAAGATCGTAAAAATATTAACTGAAATCAAGAGAATTTAGTATTCTGACAGTAAGTTTATTGAGACAGTAATGGGAAGATTTTGTGACCGTGCTTAAAGTATATTATTTGATTTAGTTATAATGTAATTTTGACAGAATTATATTAATGGCATAAAGATAGGAGAGATATCATACAGGGATGAAAGTTGGGAGAATATGAACCCAATGTTAGGAGAATTCGGTTAATGAGTTTTTGTATGAACAGCGAACTTATCTCTACCAGTTTTTTTTTCAAACAATAAACAAAAATATTTATGCATTTCACATGTAATTCATCCTATATTATTTCTAAGAGAGGATCGGAACAAATATTTAAATATTTTTATCTAGGTCAAACTTTAGGAAAAAACGAAGGCGGCCAAACCTAAATGTTGAATCTCCCTATAGAGACATTCAGGGGCATTTTAGATTAAAGTATTTAAAACTCTATTGCATAGTGTAAAACATGAATGGTTAACTGTAGGATAATTCTGTCTTTTGATTTAAAATAATACAAAGCGGAAGAGCACATATAGTTTATTTGGCTATAAAATCACAGTCTGCAAAGCTTGACATAAATTGACTTTATTTAAAATACAAAATTACCAATGTTAAATAAATATGGAACATTTAGGTATGCTATATGTACATTTCAAGGAGTAACC
>JARWCS010000023.1:39538-51852 GCA_034783895.1 Geukensia demissa | reverse complement strand
AAACTCTGAAAAATGGCCAAAATGCTGAAATTTACATAGGATTGCATTATGACGTCAAAACTGTAGAACGATACCTTTTCTTAAATTAGCTATTAATAGCCCCTTTCATGTCACAAGTCAAAGTTTTGGATATTTTATGATTAGTTTAATAATTCATATTTTAACACCATATTTAAAATAATTTAATTACTATTTAGGAAATTTGATTTTTAAAGCACACAAAAATTACTATAGAAATCTTCCCATTTAATTCACTTTTCTCCAATAGTAAAAAAAATCTGTGAAGGAAAAAGAAAATATATTGCACTAAAAATGATGACATACATAGAAATTGTAAAAAGGCATTTTCCAAAGTGAGCTGTGCTGACAGTAGTTTAGGTTTTACTTAAGCTAAGGGACTACAAGATTTAGGGACAGTAGTCATTTTCTTTTTGCATAATAGCCAAAACCAAACCAATCATAGCTAGTTAACTAAACAGTAAATTGATAGATACAAATAACTGATGATAAATGGTTGTTTAAGGGAGAAGATATGATAGCTGCAGATAGTTATGTAGAGAGTTATGGTGAACTGTTGACCAGATGTAACAAAAACCAGCTGTCAAAGTCCCTGCTGCTGATGCAGAGATCTCTCCTTCTGAGTGATGATGTTGGGTATACCAAAGAACAGAAGAAATTACTAGAGGTATCATACTCTTCATTTTTATAATTTTCTTTTATTACATAGTTCAGGTCAGTTCAAGTTAATGTTTAGATTCTCATCTCTAAAGGGACCACTTAAAAACTGTTATTATTGAAAAAGGGAGGTATTATTGTCTCTGAGACAGCTATCCAAAACATATATTTTACAAAAATCTACAGGTTGTTATAAGGCCTAACATGTTTACTTCAGGACACTTATCTTTATATTAGTTACCATTTCTGGTACCAAAGTCTGCAAAATCCTTCAGTTCGACAGAAGTCATTAAAACATTAAAAAGTTAAAACATTAACTCAGTTGAAAAAATCTGACCCATCTCTTTGTGTTGAGGTGTATGAGAATATAAAAACTTGATGTGACCTAAGTAATATTACAAAAGTTTCCAGTAAGTAAAATTACAAAAGTTTCCAGTAAGTAAATTTACAAAAGTTTCCAGTAAGTAAATTTACAAAAGTTCAAGTAAATAGAAATATTACAAAAAGTTTTTAGTAAGTAATATTACAAAAGCTTCAGACAAGTTATATTGCAAAAATTTCCAGTAAGTAAAAATTACAAAAGTTCAAGTAAATAGTAATATTACAAAAGCTTCAGACAAGTCATATTACAAAAGTTTCCAGTCAGTAATATTACAAAAGTTCCAGTATAATAAAGTAAAATTACAAATGTTTCCAGTAAGTAATGTAAAAAATGTTTAAGTTAAGTAAAATTACAAAAGTTTTTAGATAGAAATATTACAAAAGTTCCAATAAGAAATATTACAAAGTTTCCAGTAAGTAATATTACAAAAGTTTCCAGTAAGTAATATTACAAATGTTTGCAGCAAGAAATATTACAAAAGTTTCCAGTTATACAATAATAGGGTTTTGTCTCAGTAATTTGCCAAATTATTTCCCAAGTCAAAACATATTTCCTGACTAAAGGAAATATTTGGCATATTATAGGGACAACACCATGAATGTCTTCATGAATTAATGTTCACTAACTGCAGTGTAGATTTAGTAATATTACATTGGTGTAAAACTGTTTTCATTGAAGTTGACCATGCATGTTCATTAAATAACATTCTTGAATAATAAGTTTTTTTTGTAAGAAGAAAAAAAGAATGCACTTTCAGATGATAAAATTTATATTTATTAACCCATCTGATTTTGAAGTGTTACTTAATCTAATTTTAACAGGATGCTGTAGCCTGCATTCAGAAAGCCCAGACTGAGGAGAAGATGATTTATACTGTAAATACCAATGTAAATATGGACCCAGCACCCTCCAAAGTACCTCCGGCACCGATACTGCTCTGTAGGACTGACACTGTAATGATATTTAAGCCAGCTCCATTCAAACCAGAGGATGGTCAACAGGTACATTGTGGGATTCTTATTTTCTAAAAATAGATACATGTATTTTTAGAAAGTGAACTGGACTAATTTGTATGTGTAGACATTCTTAAGTGTATGAGAAAATAATGATTCAAAAAGATGAATACGCAAAAGTTAGAAGAAATGTACAATGATATTAAATAGCTTTACGGTAATTATGAAATTTATCGTATCATTTTATCAACATATGTCAAAGTAATTGTTTTCTGCATGGTTGAAATATTACTTACCATGTGTTAAACAACAATCAATCAGTTAGGAAATATCTGAAATTTAAAAATGTCTAATTATTGTAATAGAAATTAACGTCTAACAGCAGTCTGACTTTTACATTCAAAAGACAGAAATACCACACTCTTTTGGGACTTTTCACTTCTAATTAGTTTTGGCCACCACAGAAATAAAAAAACTGTACAAATTAGAATTTGTTGATCAATTTAGATCAAGATTTAAAATTTCAGGGAAAATCCATGTGTCAAGTATTAGAAATTTATAAAAAGAATTGAATGTTTTTACAGGTATCCTGGTATAAGTTGTTTGCCAGATCTGCAACAGGAAGTAATGTCAGAGTGAGGCTGAATGACTACTTCCTTCCAGGAACAGGAGAGTCTGTAAGTCACTACAAATGTACAGCATCTTTATTTGTCCTGGATTATAGGACAGTCTTTCACAAAATTCCACAAACATCTGGGAGCCCTATGTCTTTTAAACAATTTTACTCAGATGTGTATATAGTTTAGGTAATTTTTAGCAATTTTTTAGTATGGTGTATTTTTTTTTATGTAATGTATTTCACAAAATGTTGAATCTGTTAGCAAGTGTAAATTTTGTATTAAATCATTTCAAAGTTGATAACTTGAGAAACTGAATTTATTTTTCATTTTTATATGGCATAAAAAAAATGTGATACTACTATATGTGGTATGGCAATGTCGTTGGCCTCCATAGACATTAAGGTTTCCATTCAATAATTTTTGTTCTATTATTCCAATTCATTTGAAATTTACTTAATATAAAATACAGGTTGGGATTGATTTTGGATGATCTAGCCCCACCCGTTTTTTAAGGAGGGACCAAATGGGTTTTTGTAATTTTCAAATCTTAATTTTTTTGTCCAAATTAGTTGTGGTTATGGTTTTTTTCAAATCATTCCGTATGAAAATTGAAACGAAAGTAATGCCAACCATTCTTTTGTAGCGTTTACTGATCTTTATATTGAAGGAATTAAATGGTATACAAATTGTAGGAGATGATAAATGCTTATTTTTCATTCGATTTTGAACCGCCTTGTCGGTGTAACGGTTAGCATGCTTGCCTCGAGTACGGAAGGTCGTGGGTTGGAGCCTGGGCCGGGTCAAACCAAAGACATTAAAATTGGTACAGTCGACCCTCTTTAATTATAAGGACATTCATTACAACAAAATTCCTCTAACAGCAAAGCAGATTTACAATTCATCATTATTCATAATATTTGGATTCTTTATAACAGAAAATTCAGTTTAACGTCACAGTTGTCAGGGAACAAATGTGGTTGTTAAAAAGAGGGTGCACTGTATCTATATTATTCAGATCTAATACTACTGCTGTCATGGTTCATTTCTTCTTTATGATAATTTTTTATCATCCATAGTCATTTCTCTCTCAGTTTGCCCCTTTCTTACATTCTAAGCTTATTGTAAATCATTTCTGTTGACAGACAAATGTCAGGTGCTATGATAAAAATTTCCAATGCAGAAGAGGGTGCTCCTGACCGTAAGGTGACAATTACTGGTACAATAGAAACAATTGGACTGGCACAGTATTTAATTAACACAAGGTCGGTAGACATATTGTAATTTGCATTGTGGGATACTTCATTTCATGTGTAAATTTTGGTATTAAACTTCAAATTTACAGTTAATTTTAAAAATGCAATGTTTATTTAAGAGTTATCTTTAGCAACAAGAAATGGAGTCTCTCACTTCTGATATTCTGTTTTAAGTATACTTTACGTAAAAAAACAATGAAGAATAATAGATATGAGGTAAAAAAGGACTCTGTCACAATAAGTTATGGGGGCCGTCTGACTGAGAGCATTAATTTGCTGTGTAGGACGTTAATAACTTTCACCCCCCAAGTTATGGGGAAAAATTCAGTCAAAACCGGTATATGAATTTTTCAGAGCATAATAAATCTATTACAATGCTGAATAGCCTTCTTCATTTGGATCCATTCTGTGGACGAAGTTATAATAGATTAGTATTACAGCAGAAGTTTACCAACTGGAGATTTGTGTTTAAGAGTTACCTCAGACTTCTTGTGACATTGTCATGAAAGAAAAAGTCATTTTTCATCTGTTCCAAAGTTTTTAAAGCTGCAGAAAAATTTAAAGGCATTGGCTCAAAAACATTAGGTTTCATGATTTTAGTCATATTGTGTGATGATATAAATTGGTGCTTTGGTCCTGTTGCTGGACATATCGCTTTGAAGTCTTATTCTGTGCATAAATGGTAGTCATATGTCTGGAATATTTTAGAGCTAATAAGCATGGTTTTTTGAGGCTTAACAAAACTAAACAAAATTAAGTTTTACATTAAAACAATGTTTTGACACTAGATATACTAAGAATTAAAAAAAAAACCCTTCTACCCCACAAACTTGTGAAACTTGACAAGTGCAACTGATTCTAGAACTATTTTTGCTTTGCAGTATAATGTATGTCCAGCCTTGGTACTGATCATTGACAATACAACGGTAAATTATATTCATCTTCCGCAACAAAATCCCCAGTTTAAAAAACCATATGTCTTGCGTTTGTGTTAATATTTCGAAGATAACAGATGTTCATTGCAAAAGTTTTTGCAGAATATCTGGTCTTCTGCTAACAAAAGGGAGGTAACCCAAATCATGTCTCTGACTGCCATAACTGCACCAGTTTTTTTTTCTTTGTATAAAATGTTCTTTTTTTTTGTAATTTTCCTGTTTTCCTTCCCAGTTAATTGTTGTAATATGTGTTTATAGAAAAAACGTGGATCATTAACATAGCATGTCTGTATAAAATTTCCTGAATAACAGTATTTTTCCAATACTTGGCTTTGCATGGTGTACTAGTTGTTTCATTCAATACTTTTAAAACCTTTAAAATATTTACAGTATTTAATTTAGAATATATTGAAAAGAATTTCAAAAACTAAAAGAAGAAACTCCAACTCCTTTGCTGTGTCTCAAAGTTATTTATAAATTCAAATAATTTTTTTTGCCTTAATTAAATTTCTTATTTAATCTAAGACTAGGAATCAAAACTATAATCAGGGCAGAAGCAGATCATTTATCATTAACAATGATTAACATTTTAAAAAAATTAAGGAATTTTTATTCAAGAAAAGGAGGATTTGGAAGAAAAATTTGAATATTATTTTCTCCGTTTTTCTTAAATTTAATATTATTCTTAGATTCTGAAATGAAAAATTGTTGCCAAATATATCATAATAATGATAACAGTTACCGATTTTTTTATTTAAAGGAACAACTTTTACAGAGTTTTGATATTTTCCAAACTGAGAAACCAAATAAAATTAATGTCACAATTCTCATGACAGTATGATACCTGTTTTTTTTAAGGAACTATAGGAACTTCTTAAAAATTTCTTTGACAATCAAACCACAATTCAATGAGGGTATTATAAAATTGGATCTTTATTGAAATTGTAAATTTTTATAGATAGATAGTGTGGAATAAAATTATTTAACAAATATTGATTATATCATAATGGTATCTCTTTACACAAAACCTAATTTATTAGACAATATATCAAGTATATAATAATAAGTAGAAGTTATAAAATTAGCAACAAAAATGTAGTCAAAACATGATTTGTGTTACTTTCTCTCAAACAAGGTACTTAATATAATACAAAGAAAGATAACTCCAAAATAATTACATTACCCTTAGTTTATCACATATTTTATATGTTTTTGATCAGTATTTTATTTGTGGCACTAACTACTCTTAAGGTGAACTATAGCTATACAGAAATATACATTGAATGACATCTCTGGACATGACTGGTTTGTTGCCCCGAAGCACTATTAATTCTCTTTATTTGTATGTAATTTCAATTTTTTAAAAATTACTAATGAAAAACAGAACTAGATTTTAACTAATATATATTTATTCTAAACCACTTGTTTTTTTTTAAATTTGACAGAAAACCAGTTACAACCAATAAAGAAAATACCTTCTTTATATTCTTTCCAATGAACTAAACATAAAAAATCCGTTTACAAAAATTTTTAATTTTTTTATTCTATATCCTTTATTTTTGTATAGTTTAAGTTCACACTAAAAGTATAATTTGGCATTATGTAAAATGTAGACTTGTGCCTGGTTTGTGGATTTATTTTCATCCTATTCTAATACAGCTCCCTCCCTTTTATTTTTTCTCTGCAGCATGGAATTACAAAATAATTAGACCCTTGACCCGACTACCTCGACATTCCCAACATCATCTGCATCACCCCTGAGCTCTGTTTTTCAGTCCCCTTAACAGCTGTCGTCAGCTCCATATGCAGTTACCCTGAGCCAAATTGCCATGAATACGTTAAACTCATTGCATTCAATGAACTCGATAAACATTAATTCCCTGAAACCAGTACCGTTACCATTAGGCCAGTATTTTGGAATGTTTGACGCTGTTTCCAAGAACTGTGTACAGAAAAAAATTCGAGTCGGGGATTGCTGCAAATGCTGTTTTGACTGAGAAAAAGAAAATGGCACTCTACTAACCATCTTGTGTTATTACTCCATACAATCGGAGCACCTCACTTTATGGTTTGTGAATAGGAAATGGGAAAAATTTTATGGAATTGAGTTACAGATGATACGACAGAATAATTTTCTGTTATTAACGAACTCGTAAATTTTTTAACTCTGTTTCGGTATGATAGACAAATGAAGTTCATCCCTGTTATAATAAACAGAAAAAAATCAGGAAGTACAATTTTGTATCAATAATTGGAGTATCATTACCAATATAACTGTGGGATGCTCCTTTTGTAAAATAGTTGTGTAATGTGATTTACCTTCGGTCATGTGATTGATCACATGACCAATGTTAATTTTGTCTCATTATTTATTTTGTTATATTGTTTTCCTTTGAAATCATTATTGAATATGATAGATTCATATTAGGATAATGTGCATATAAATAATGATAATTATACAAATTGTTACTAAATTTGTTTATTTTGATTATTAGTGATAAGTGATTTATCATGTTTATTTTCAGTTGCCAAAATTGGTTTTGATATGTATACATTTAGGTGTCACAGAGGAATGTGCACAATAGTTTCATTTATGGCATTATTGTTATAAAATTGTTAAGTAGAATTAAACATATCAATTTCATAAAAACTTCAGATTTTATATTTTCAAGTTTGTGTATAAAAAATGAAAACCTACAATTTATATATTTTTCTGACTTCATTAAACGGTTAATGTTGTGAATTTGTTGTAACAGAAATTGAATCTTAACAATTCTAAAATGATTTCATTTGGTTCCAAATCATTGCCAAAAGATGTATATGTATAATATAGTCAGTACAGTATATTTTATTCATCCTTATTTTGTGTTCCCTGCATGTATTTAGAATTTATTGTATATGGATGTAAACCTTGTGTAATATTTTTCAGCACAGAGTCAATTTTATAACTGAGACAACAAAAATATAAAAAAATCCCACAACCTCCATTTTGAACATAAAAATAACTACCTTAGTTTTAAACAATATTAAATTTTAGCCAAGTCATTACTCTGAAAGTTTCCGGTAAAGTAAAAAAGAGCAGCCATAATCTAGTTATTAGATTTCATATTTAAAAATGGACATGCAGTTCAATAATTTATTAATGTGTTTTTGCATGATAGTGCTTTAAAGTATGATAATGTTTCAAGTGCAATAGATGATTAACATCATTTGTAATTTTCATTCTGTGTTAAAAAAACTTCAATGCATTACTCTGTTTGATTTAATTTTTTGAATATATAAGGTCTTCACATTAATACTGATCATTTAGTTTTAAACACTTAATGTAGATATTTTAATGGTTCATGACCAGCATGCCAAATTTCCAAACTTATCTTTTAGTGCTGACAGTCCCTGGTCTATTTTCTGTTAGGTTTTGACTGTCAGCACTTGCAGTACTTTGGTTAACATTCTTTCTAAAAATCAGAATCGTTTATTCGATGAATTGCACATGAATTTTGCTGCACTTGACAAACATTGATACTCATGCAGTTATGGCGTAGTTGTATGTATATATTGAATAATTTTAAAGCATTCATTACAAGGTGAACATTCCAATATAAAGAACTCATCCATTGTTTATCAGGGTAGATGTATAATATTTTGTGAACATTTTTTTATTTTCCAAGGCATTAGTCAGATTCTAAGTCATATTATACACACTTTGGACTGTTATAACGTATTACTTGGTTTGATAATTTTTCAATATATTTATTAACCCATGAAATATTTTGATGCTTGCCAAATATTTCTTCCAATATTTATTTGATTTTTTTTTATTCTGTATAAAATCCATTTTAAAACAATTGTGTTAACTTTTTTCCTTCAAAATATCATAGTTTTTATGATTGTTAGCATTGACTTATGAAATTTAAGCAGTTTTTCATTAACATTAACAAAATAGATGAAGGAACAGCCATGTAGATTGAGATTTGGTTTTTGTGGACTGATGAAGGCCTCTGGCTGAAACGTTTCTGTGTTTTTTGTAATTTTTAAAAGGTGTTCCCTACTGGAATAGTTTGTTTTAACAAAAAAAATTTTGAAAGTACTTTGTTTACACAAGATATGGTGATGGTTTCTAAATTTTAATGTTCTTTTTCCGAATTTGTCAGTCATCAGTCATTCATAAGTTAATTAAATTTATTGATATTCTTGAAGGAAAAGAGGCACAACTTTGTTGACTTTCAATGTCTCAAGATTTATACTGGATATCTGAAATGTTCAACTCATCACGTTTATGCTTCCAAAGTTAAAATTTACAAATTAGATTTGATAAGTAAGCTTTGAAACAAATTGACATTTTTCAATTTAACATTTACATTTTTATTTTTGGTTGTGTGTAATTACGAGAAATTTTAAATCTTAATTGGGTAATGTCATTATTAAAGGAATATATAAATGTTTATGGGAAATATGGAATATGTATAATATTTTAAATCTGAAGTTATCGAAAGTCTTAGGACACTTTGATATGCATGAATTTGATGAATGAACAGATTCAGATAATCCAAGTGTAAATTTGGATGCTCACAATTTTTTTTTTAACTCCTTTATTTTTGATTTAGTCCCAGTTTTTGCAATATTCCATTAAATGATTTAGCTCATTTGTATACATTTGACATGGTTATGCAGTAAAATATCTGAATACTTATGAATAAAGAAATGTGTCATGTTTGAAGTTTTCCTATTCAGCAGTCTTATTTCATCCAGATTTTCAACACCTATTTTGAAAAAACCTAACATTATTTTTGACAACAAAAACAATTACCTTAATAAATAAATAGAATAAAATAGAAAAATCATGAGTATTTACAATGTAGAAGAGCTGTAATTACATGTCTATGTTTCCATATGAGTGAAAATTCCTCTTAAAGTACCTCAGCTTTAGTAACTTGCATAGTTCATTGGTTTGCAATATATAGCATTACATGTTTTGCAATATTTGTTTGTAGAGGGATATCATAGAAATTACCTATAATATATATATATATATAGACTGATATATCATTACTTAAATGGCTGAATTTGAACATTCTGCTGTTTCTTGATAAATGAAATGTTTTTGAACATTGTATAAATTAAGCCTGCCAAATTCTGGTCACACAATACTAGTATATATATATATATAAAGAGGTTCTTCACCAGTGCAAGCTGGATAGATCAGACTTTGTTTTGTGGAAAGGGAAAAACATCAAAATTATTTACAATCACGTTTCAATTATGAAGAAAACTTTTGTTGCAATTAAGAATAGCATGTGTTTTTCTACTGAAAAAATATCCATAGATAACAAGCCTTGTCTATCCAGTATACAAGAGGTTTTCAGTGTGTTCAGAATTTATATTGTACATAATATTTATCATTGCCATATATCTTGTCCAAAGTTTAATGTGTAAAGAATATTGAACAAAACAGAAAATTTGTTTGTTCGTAAGAAATTTCAATTTTCTGTAATTTTACATTTGTTTAATGAACAACCATAATACAATAATTATAATTAACACGGGCAATTTGTTTGCAAGCCAGACTGTATCTAAGCCAAAAGTCATGTGACACAATCCTTATTGAACATTTGTTGGAAATTTAAACTAAAAACAGTATTTGATATTTGATGTGAAGATATGCAGATTCAGTTTCCTGCAAAGAGCAAATGAACTATTTAACAATTATAATGTTAGAAATTTTTTCCCATTTTTTATTCCTGTTTATTTCTATGGTGAAATAAATAAGAATAAGAAAAAAAAAAGTACAGTAAATTTAATGGTGTGAATAGCAATAGCAAGATTTGCATAAATTCCAAACTGTAAAATATTTTGTGGTGTTGATAAAAATACTTAAACTTTACACGCTACATTTGTTACTTAAAAAACAAAGTACAAACTCCTTAATTCTTCGTTTTTGTACCTGGTAAAGAAAGTATTTTTAAGTATTTTCTTGTGATTTTGCATTTTCTTTTGTTACTTTTTACATTTTGATGCATGGTAAAGTTTGCAATGCATGATACAGAATTTTTATGCTTATTTGTAGTTACAATTTTCTACAATACCTCTTTGAAAGTTTTGTATGTATTTTTCAAAACTATGTTTTCTAGTTGGGTCAATTACACTATATATGGGTGCAAGTGCAATTTCCCTAAGGTTGTTTTTCTTGTGAGGTTGAATTTTTCGGAGGTATTTTTTTTAGAAATTTCTTAGAAAATTTGTCTTTCTAGTACCTACAGTTCTTTAAACTAATCCTGTTTTGAATTCCTGGCAAATTAACTGAAAATGTAAGACTGACTGTGTTCTTTTCACATTGTCACTATATAAACAATTTTCTGTACCTTCTATTTTGTAGGATTACATCAGAGATGTGTGGAATGGGGATTCGCTAAATGTGGACAGGACCATAGATTATGTTTGCATTATCATTTGTTGTTAATTTTGGATAATCGGCACTGTAGTAAATCACAAGTGCCAGGGTATGAAAATGCAAAGAATATTCTTATTTGAGCATATTGATTCCTGGCCAAACAAGATTTAAATGAGTTGTGGCCACAATAATTATAGTTAACACGGGCAATTTGTTTGCAAGCCAGATTGGTTAGCCAAAATAGTTGTAATTGTGCAATATTTTTCACATTGTATTCACGGAAAGACTGCACGAATTTTTTTCATCTTTTTTACTATTATAAGCCTAAATGTTTTTATTGTTAAAAAAGTTATAATTTGCTGTTGAATTCAATACATAATTGCCAGCAGGTAGATAATGTTCAGTTCTCGTAAACATCATTCCGCGGAATTTTAAAACTTTGTAGCTTAACAGTTGAATTAAGAAGTTTTATTTAGATGTTGTATTTCTTAAATTTAACACTAGCGATCTGTGAAAAATTTACTTATGGAGGAAAAAATTTAATTGTCTACAAATCCAAATATTTGAATCAAATCTTAATTATTTTTGTGAACCAATTCATACTTCTTGGTGAAACTGAGATGTAAAAAATTATAGAAATAACAGAATTTTTTTTAAATCTCAGCTTATATATTAACATCTTCTGACAACAAAATGAGGTTCCATAAGGAGAAGTGTGAAGGTGCAATTAGACGATCAAACTCCTTTCATCCAACTTTCTCATGTTCCTTCAGACTTTTGCTGAGCACCTGTTTTCAACTCAAGTTGACAGTGTAAACACCCTATCCAACATGTTTGACAACTCCATCAAATATTGGTTGAGAGCTGGAAGAGTTGACCAACATGTTTAATGGGGTGTTGACATGGTCAAACTTGAGTTGGAAACAGGTACACAGGTAGATTTTGAAGTAAGTTTGATGAAAAAGTTTGATCGTGTAAACCCACCTTTAAACAGTTCACAAATCAAAATCTGTACTAAAATATGAATTGCTTCATCTCTCAGCAGACAGGAAGCTCGATGATCATATTTAGAGCCCCATATTGTTATCAATTACGTAAGGGGCCATTT
>JARWCS010000020.1:0-11276 GCA_034783895.1 Geukensia demissa | reverse complement strand
ACCTGGATGAGGTCATTCATGCTTTGAACTTTTGTTCTTTAAATAGCAAAGACACGTGGCTACTTTGTTGACACAAAATTTCACATTAAACCCTCGTAGCCTTACGGCTACTCAGATAATAATCCTCATCCATCACATCCCCTGGATGCTTGGATGAGGGTTCATTATCTATCATAGCCTCCAGGCTATCTCTGGTTTCATGTGAAATCTTTAAAGATGTAACAAATCATTTGGCATAATTTAAAACCAATTCCAATAACAAACCTTTATTATTGAAAAAATTAACATTGACTCCCACAAAATGTTCTATATGTCACGAAAAACTATATAACAATGTCACAAAAACTTCATAACAAAAGTCCAAAGTTCCATACACATTGGATCCATAAAAATGACTGTCCATCTATCCATTAGACTCCAAGCTGGAAAATAAAATATTAGATCCTTGATAAAATAGACTCAGAATATGAAACAACACAGTCTCTATTATAGAATTTATAAAATGTTCTTGCATTAGTCCAGTTTGCTGTAGATAAAATGTCTGATAAAGAAATCCCACTCGAATATGCTGCGGAAGTGGATGCACTCCTGTAGGAATGAGCCTTGAAAATTGAAGTATCAACACCAGAAAGAGACAACACTTCTTTAAGCCATCTTGCTATAGTTGAAGTTGAAACAGCTTTTAATGTTTTATATGATATCAAAAGCTGATTAGACTTTCTTATATTTTTTGTATTTTCTATGTAAGAATTTAATGTATGAACGGGACATAAATTCTTGTTTGTAAATTTATCTATTTTGACCTTCTGTAAAGTTTTTCCTGGTCTTGCCGTTTTCGTCAATTCATCAAGGGTGAATACTACGTAATCACCAAAAAATGATAATAAATTTGTTTTCAACATTTTCAATGTTTGAACTCTTTGAGCAGATGATAAAGCTAACAAAGCTGTTAATTTTAGTGTAAGATCTTTCAACGAAAGACCTTCAAGTGGATATTGTTTTTCTAACCATTGTAAAACACAACTTACATCCCAAGTGCATGTATATTTTGGTTTTGGTGGTTTTGATACAAAAACCCCTTTCATAAACCTTGAAAATATCGCATTGCTAATAAATATATTATTTCCACAAGTAGCCAAAGTTTGACCAATTGCAGATTTGTGAGAATTTAAAACACTATAAGAAAATCCTCTACTAGCAAGAAATGATAAATAGTTTAAAATTTCATTTTCAGATGGGTATATGGGATTGATTTCCCATTGATCACACCAAATAACCCACTTGTTCCAAACAAGATCATATTGTTTTGACGTGGATTTTCTCCACGACTGGGTAATGTATTTGATAGCGTGCTCTGAAACGCCTTTGCTTTTGAGGTAACACCTGATATATTGCATGCGACTAGGAAAAGTTTTCTTCTGCACAGAGGATGAACTACATTGTTGTGTGTTAGACGTAAAAGGTTTTGTTTGTTTGGTAACATAACTGGTATATCTGTCAATAAATTTAGCAAAATTGGAAACCACGGCTGTGTGGCCCACATTGGTACTATCAATATTACATTTCTCACCTTGTCGTCTTGAACTTTCTGTAGTACCTTTGATACCATACTGAAAGGAGGAAAAATATATGGATTATAGTTTGACCAACAAAAACTAAAAGCATTCGAAGTTATAGCATCCGGTTCTGGAAACCAGGATACATATTTTGTCAGCTGCTTATTAAGCCTTGAAGCAAACAGATCTATATCTGGAAGAAAAAACAATTTACAAATTCTTTGAAAAATATTTTCATTTAACTTCCATTCAGTAGAATCGCTGAAATTTCTTGACATGAAATCAGCAGATTTATTTGTTTTCCCAGTATGTGTACAGCGGTAATAAAAATATTTCTCTCCTCACACCACAACCAAATATTTTTAGATTCTTGAAATAATGACATAATTGATCCACCTTCATTATTAAGATAGGCTACAGTTGTGCTGTTGTCAGATTTAATGCATAAATGTGTATCATGTAAATCTTTGCACAAACTAAACAATGCAAAAGTAACAGCTTTTATTTCTAATAAATTGATATGAAGGAGTGATTCTTTTTCTGTCCATCTACCACCTGTTTTTTGGCCATGAAAATTAGCACCCCAGCCTAACTTGGAAGCATCAGTTTCTAAATAATATTGAATTTTTCCTGGCCTAATATCTTTGCCATTTTTGTCAATAATATTGTCTTGCCACCATTTTATTTCATATTTAGCCTCTTCTGAAAGGGTCATTAATGCCTCGTAATCATTGTTTGAGACAGCTAAAGCTTGGACTTTGTCCCTGTTTATAAACCGAAAAAAAAGTGGACATAAACGAATGGCATTTTTTGCAGAGGTGAACAAACCAATTAAATGAGCAACAGTCCTGATTTTACATTGTTTTAACTTTAAAATTTCAGAACATGATAATAAAATTTTGTCAATTTTGTCCTGAGGCATATATACTTTGAATGTAACTGAGTCAATTAAATGACCTAAATACAAAATTCTGGTGGTAGGGATTAAGTTTGATTTTTCATAATTGATATAAAACCCTAAATCTGACATCATAGTCAACAACTGCTGAGCTTGAACACTGCATAACCTTGGTGTATCAGCTTCCACCAGGGAATCATCAATATAATGAAAAGCTGAAATTCCGCTTCTCCTGATATGAGCAAATATTACTTTCATTAGTTTTGTAAAAACCCTTGGAGCGGAAGATATGCCAAAACATAAACAGTTAAATTCATAAAGTTTACCTTTCCATTCAAATTTAAGGTATTTCTTGTATGCCTTGTGCATTGCTACAGAAAAATATGCATTCTTTAGATCTAAATTTACAAAATATGAATTTCTTTTTATCGTACTCAACACTGTTTCAATATTTTCCATTTTAAAATGAAAATATTCAATGAATTTATTGAGTTTTTTCAGGTTAATAGCAGGTCGAAAAGTTCCCCCTTTTTTCTTTACTAGGAAAATATTTGAAATGAACTCGCCTTGTTCATGTTTACTTTCTGAAATAGCTCCCTTCTCAATTAGCTCTTTTATTTCATTATCTACTATCTCATTTTGAGATTTTCCAAAATCAATAGTTTTTGGTATAAAAGATTGTACTGGTGTTCTAAAAAATTCTATTTTGTAACCTTTAACTGTATTTAAAACCCATTTATCCTGAGTTAATTTTTGCCATTCTGATAATTTATTAGCCAGAGTACCAGACTTAAAAGTTTCAGTAACACTTACTTGGCCTAATTCTGATAACGACCTCTCATGTGCCCTCTTGGACGTCTTTGATAACCTCGGCCTCTTGGCAGCTGATACCAACTGTTGTCTCTGACATTCTGGCCCCTTCCATAGGCCATTAGGGCCTTCCTCTTAAGTTTTTTGGCAAAGGTCGAACTTGTCTGTTGATTTGAGATGCTTCCGTTATCTCCTTCATTCTTTTTGCTACATCTTTGGGAAATAGCTGATCTTCAATCGGACAAGATGCCGAACATAACTGTTGGAACTTCTTGCTTACATAAGGGCGTATGAAGTATCTGCGTTTTATATTCAACTCAAAAAAGGTGTGACAAGCCAATGCTAAAGACTGAGTTACGAAAGTTTTTGCTTTAGAAAAGTCAAATTGGCTAGTTTTCAGCATCTCTGCCAATCTAATTATAGGCACGATAGCCAAGCCCAAAGTTTTCTGACACTCTTGAAGACTTTTGTCTCTCTGCTGGATATTACTGTATAAATATGACCATATTTCAGAATTGATCATCGGCGGCACTAAACTCTTGCAGTTTGCCGGTATTTGATTTGCCTCCATAAACAACGAACATCAGCTTTGCGTGTGCACGCTGAATTAACAAAATTAGCCAGCGATTCAGATACAGATTCTGAAAATTTTGTTTGTTCCTCAAAAATTTTAGGCATATCAAAGTCAGATTTTTCACCAACTACGGTTTGGTCAAGAGATTCATTTGGAAATAAATCATTCAGAGCTAACAAACTTTCGTCGTCATTGTATTCATTATCAACTTCCGGCGGCGACTTGCTAGTTCCCGGAACAGGCATAGATTCAATATTTTTTGACAAAACATTACTCTGCTCTAAAAACTTAGAAAGTAAATCTGTTAACAAAGCAGTTGTGTTGTTATTATTGTCAATATCTGCCTTTTTCTTTGGCACATCATTAACTTTCGACGAGGACTTACGGTTTGCGGGTGCTTTTTTCTTCAAATTTTTACCCGAACCTTTTCCTGGACCACTATTTTCTCCACGACTACGTCGCGAGCCTAAAGGTTTTATGTTAGCAGTTGGATTAGAAGCACTATTGCTTACTTCCTTCTCAAAACCCGAGAAACTTTGATCCAATTCCTCTTCCGAATCGAACAATTTTAATATATCTTTTCTGGAAGTACTCTCAAGTTCAACCTCCGACTCATCCGCGGAGCTGATATCACTAAACTTTGCCATGTTTTCAGCTATCACGAGCTTACAAAAAAAATTGTTTGAACTAGTAAAGCTTCTTCGAACTTCACATAAAAATGGACGATGTCACGCAAGGTCCTAATAACATAAAAAATGGACGATGTCTTGCAACGTCCTAGTCACGTGGCCTTTGTAACAAAAAAGCAAGGGTCCGTTCGTATGAGTGGTTTATATAGTACCTGGATGAGGTCATTCATGCTTTGAACTTTTGTTCTTTAAATAGCAAAGACACGTGGCTACTTTGTTGACACAAATTTCACATTAAACCAGAGATAGCCTGGAGGCTATGATAGATAATAATTATAGAATATGATATGGCTTTTCAGCTTTGATGATATGACTGTTGCCACAAGTAATTTAGTCATATCTTACTTTTATATACAAATTATACTGAAATAAAAGTCCCAAATCTTTTTTTTCTTTTACAGAAGTTGAAGAGAAGAAGAGAAACGTGGTGTCCAGGAAAAGCCAAAGCTAAAGCACTAGACTTACCAGCCTGTAAATCATTATTCTTTTGCTTTATTGTCAGATATATATTTCTGAGATTACAAATGTCATTTCAATACTCAATTAAAAAAAAACTGGCTAAATTTTATGTTTAAATTCTTTAGACAAGTCATTTCAGACCTGTTTTTCTTTTTGAAAGGTGCAATGTATTAAAAACAATATACTTATATACATATAAATTGAATCAGAGGACCAACTATACTTGGAATTAAGAATATTACAATTAAAACTTTTATTAATTTCCTGAAAGTCTATGAGAAAAATACTAAACAGCCATATCTGATGAACAAAAGCATATACATTGAATATCAGGATATGGATAAATTATGATTTCTACTTTGGTTGACTAAACTGGTTCTTTACATTGCATGCCTTTTCAGATAACATTTTGTAAATTGCGTTGATGTCCTAAACTAGCAAATAAAGCAATTATATTATAAGATATATGAACAGTGAATATTAAGGTAGCAGAAAATAAATATTGGCTCAAGTTGTAACTGTATAACATACCTGAACAAGAAATCAGATATCTTTATTAACAAAACAGTTGAATTTTGATTATTTATGTTATTATATCCTGCTTCAACAACTAATCCTCATTCAGTTCTAAAAAATTTGGTAATCCAGTGCATCATACTGCTTTAAAGATCCTACAGTAAAATTCATCTTATAGGCTAAAATTTGAATGTTCATCTACTTTTGTTAAAGAGCTTAAAAATCTGATAGAAGCAATTTTTGAAACTGAATGAAGAATAGGCATTGAAGTATGACTACAGTAACAATCTTAAGGCGTTAAATAGGGAATTGACAGAACCAAAAGTGACATGTTTTATTGAAATACTTGCCATAGTCTGATTCATGACAAGACTTCACTGCTCTAAATATATGTTTCTTGTATTAGCAGGTAAATTTGCCCGTGATTTGAATGGAGACCGAATGAATGTAGATTTTCCTCCACCAGCAATTCCGCCAATGCCAGTAATCCCAAAATCTTTTGTTACATCCCGCAGAGAGGGGTCAATGTTACCAGGTATCTTTTACATCAATAGTTTGAGGCAAAGTCGAATCAATATAAGGTTTATAGTTGGTAATTTAGTATTTATACCCCTATCTAAAAAGCACAAGGGTACATAGGATTCCTCTTGTATGTTCATTCATTTGTTTATCCTTTGTGATGATAAGATTTTAAAACTTGTTGACCATCTACTTCCTGTTTGTCTAGACCTTGATTTTTTTCTAACTTAGTAAAGATGAAATTTTTGGTTGAAGTTAAAATTGTTGGCTGCCAGTACTTGGAAGATAAGATATTTGATCTGAAGCTTGATAACAAATTAACAATGAGTTTTATTGTGGAGGCAATTTTCGGACTTGTTGAGCATCTACATTCTCTTTGCAGAAACTTTTTTCTGAACCTAGTAAGGTAAAAAATTTTAGTTCAAATGTTTTATAACTATTAATTGGAATGATTTCATGTTAAGCTTGATGATGATTACTATTATCGAGTAAGCGATATTCAGATTACTCAAGCATCTACCTCCTGTTTTCTGACAATTCTAATTTTTCTTACCAGAAAAAGTTGAAGTTTTAGGCATTTGTTTTTGCTAGCAATAATTGAATTGACCTTTTATTTGATCTGGAGCTTTTCTATGATGAGTTGTATCATGTAGGCGATTTTCAGATTAAACCTTTGGATCTGTTATTTCTCTTACAGATATTTCTGAGATGTCCACTTTATCGGATATATCACCACTAAAAGATGACTCCCTCTTCATGGAATTTCCACCAAAATTTGAGGACTTTCCTTCACAGCGACATGTTAGTTTTAAATCACCTGAACTTGAAGAAAGTCCGCAATTCTCTCGTTTTAAAGAATTTAAGCAATTGTAAGTACTTAAGTTTATTTATGTTACTTACTTAGACAGGTACAGTTGAACATGAGTAACTTGAACGTCTGAGGAACTAATTAAAACTATTAGTTGAGGAATGTTTGAACAAATGCAAAGAATGCTTAATTATGCTAGTGTTTTTTTTACATTACAATGAGATGCCATTTTTCAGTTATATTTTTTGCACTGTTCATCCTTAGGTGAAGTGAAGCGAATTATTTGTACAAAGAAACTGAACATAAATTTAAGTACAACTCAACAATACCATTGACACTAACAATACCCAAGAGAGAACACTGAATTATTGTTGCTAATTCTATATGCAACCACTTATATAATCCTAAAAAAGATATCATGACCTCAGAATTAGCAGATTAAATTTATGTGAATTTACAAGTCCATTTATTGCATGTCTTAATAAAAAAAAACCATTGAAAAGATTTTATTATAATTCATGACAGTTTTTCTTATTTGCTACTGCATTTCAGACAAGATGACTATGAGAGTCTACTACAGCGATATGAGGAGAAATGTCGACAGTCAGAACAGGACCATTCTTATATAATACATGAGTTGGAATGTGTCAAAGGACATGTGGAGGAATTAGAAAAGGTATAACTTTTACTTACATGTACACATGTTGAATGTTAGATCATAGGGGGGAAATGAAGTTAATGAAGTGTGATTTTGTTTTGATAGAGGACCTCAAAGTTTTGGTTTTGAAAATGATTTGTTGTTCCAATACAGTTAATTTTAATAGAATTTTAATCAACTTTTTTCAATATATATATTTGAACCTGTATTATCAGACATAATGTTTGTCACCAATATTATATCAAATTTAATAGAATATTTAATCTCAAGTTAGAAACCTATGAAAAAGATAACTGTGGGAATAAAAAATTAGATCAAACTGTGCTTGGATGTCAGAATACCCAGGTGTTGGTTTGAACAGGTTCCACCCTTACTTCCATGTGTTAGGATCAATACAATTTCTATGATTATATTTTACTGGTTTCAGTCCCTTTGAACTTTTAGAAATATTTCTTTTATCAAAAGCATATATCTGTCATAATAACTGATTGCAGCCTAAGTTGCCCGCATTTATCACTTGTTAAATGCAGAATAAGCAGATGTAAGAGATAATGGATGTTTTATTTGAATTTCCCATGATGCAGGGTTTTCATGAAAGTTATTAGATGATAATGAAAAATAGGGGCTATTGTCTACCACCATGAAATCTGGAAATCATATGAAAAATCTGAAGAGCATGCAGGTTGTTTAAATTTCAAGAGTTACAATATAAGTATTTGGAATAATAAGAATTTGTTTGGTTTTATTGTTTGCTTCAAATCTTGTTAATTTTTGGCTCCAGTTTTGGGCAATAAGAGAGTCAAATGTTTGATTTAAATTAGGTTTGTTGTAGGAAATACCAAAAACTTAAGGGGGGCCAACCTGACCTTGAAAGAAACAGAATTACAAAGACTTCAATTGAATTTGACCTTAATAGTTTCTCATAATATTAATCCAGTAGAGCTGAATTTTACAACACCTCGGTCTCAAACAAGCCAGCTAAATAGGAAAGAATTATGTTTCCGGTTTGTTGCCATATTGGAAGATTTACACAAAATGCACTGATGGATTTCTATATTAATCAAAGAACTGATTTGAAAAGATACGAGTGACATCAACCAAAAAAGCAATCAAAATGGTCAATATGCCAACATTTGAAATTTTTCTCTGGAAAATAATTGATTTTTTACTTTTCTTGAGCAAAATTGGCAATCAATCATTAATGACAACCCTGCATGGTGAAGTGCAAATTTTACTTTTGGTATTAGATCAGTTTATATAATAGGCAAACAGTCCTGAGAAATGAGCCATATGTTTACATGTATCACTTTCTAATGGAGTTATATATAAAGGTTTTTGGAAGCTTTATAACTGTGAAACACTTGAACCAAGTACAAATGTGGTGTAAATTAGTGTACATATAGTTCATAATGTAAACTTGCCAGCCAGCCAAATATCATTTGCCTTGACTTCATTTTCATGATTTATTGACTTTGTAAGAATTTGAAAACAAAATAGCAAATTTTCTCATTCAATATAAAAAAGAAAAGATATGTGGTAATGTCAGAGAGACCATACTCCATCTCCATAAGAAACAGAGTGATTTCAACTATGGCGGCAGCCAATTCATTGGGAAAAGCTCTTGATCACCCCCCCCAATAAAATGTATATACATAACATTAAGCAAATTGATTCAATGTCATACAGTCCATTTCTCAACAACTAATATGCCTATATCTACTGCCCACCACATTGGTCAATAACTATTAGATCAATAGTTTAGTTACAAAAATTGCAGAAATTATGGAATTTTTACACTTGCTTTTGTTGAAGGATGATTTTTTCCATGCATATGTGTTTACATTCATAGGAGAAGTCACATGAAGAACATAAAATATTTAAAAATTATTTGTCTAAAAGACACAAACTAGCTGTTACAATTTTGCCACAGTTTGCATTTATAGATATAATTTACAATGCTTATATCTCTATTTTTCTAGGAAACTGAACTTGGGAGTACAAAATTGGTAGAGGAGCTGAAGGTTGAATTGAAAAAGGTTCAAATGGAGAAAAATGATCTGACCGATGAAGTTGTATTATTACAGCACAGACTATCGATTCAGAACAGAAAAGTAGAGGAATGTCAACATGAGTTAACAGAACTACGTTCAAAACAGGGTGATAAGCCTAAGGAGGATATCACTGAGACAAAAACACAGTATGATGAACAAATTCAGAACCTACAGGCTGAGAAAGAGAAACTAGAATCCCAGTTATCTGATATGAGGAATATCAATGACGAGATGAAACATGAAAATGAAACAACTTTGGAAATGTACATTATGAAAATACAAGAATTAGAGGAGGTAATGAATAAGTCTAAATTTTAACAGTAAAACTTGTCTAGTAGGGATACCTTAGAACAAAATATTTAGTGTCAGATTTTGGTTGACTCATTCAAGTTTTAGATAAAATCTTTAAGATGGAGTCTGTCAAAAATCTTTGCTATGGCATCTTTGCAAAAGTTTTCAGAATATACAGCGTTTGACCCAGTTATGTTTCATTGAAACAAAGATATGTTTTATTATAAAGGTCTCATATGAAGTCCTCAGAACTTAAGTCTCAAAAATTTTTGTGGTTATGTCTGTATTACTGTTAAATACACGATGAACAATAGAATGTGAATCACACAAATAAGGCCACCTAAACTTCTTTGGTTCTCAGATCTTTTTTTAAGAAAAGATGTGCTCAAGTGGCATTTTATTTATCACTTTATTGAAGGAAAACAAATAATTAAAAACCTCAAATATCAGGTCCCCTATTGATTCAAATATTTTTTTGGAAAATCATGGGAAGTAAAGTAACTCATAGTGATACAAATATTTAAAATGCAGACTGATTTTTTTCAGACATTGCACTGTGATTTCTGGTCAAAGCTCACCTGGTCAATTTGTCATTTTTTAATATCCTTGTGAATATTTTAGAAATCAATTATCTTTAAGGTCACCAACTTGTCCTTCTTTAACCTCCTTGTGAAACTCTAGAATCAATATCTGTCATTAGATATCAATGGAATCAGGAACCCTGGTCAACAGTCAAAGTCACCAGGTCAGGTTGTCTTTCCCTAATTTTAATACATGGAATGAAGATGCCAGGCTTCATGTTCCCCTTTTCCGTAGGTGATGTATTTCTTTACCTTTAGTAAACCCTTATTCTCATATTCAGAAGGAGGTACATGTATTATAATTAACAAAATTTCAATGATGCAGGGGAATGTTTCTCAAAAAGTCGAAAGACTTATGATTGAAGTCCTGTATTATGTAAATAAGTTATCATCACTGGTAACGCTTACAACCTTTTTTAAACTTTTGCTAGACCCTGACTTGAAAGTGAGGACCTCTTATTTCATGTATTATTAAGAGAATGTTCATGAAAAAGACTTTCATTTGAGAATGTTAGATTGTTTTACCACACTCAAAATAAACTTCACTATCTTTGTGATTGGGACACAATATTTCTTTAGGTGGAAATCTGCCTAAATACACTTAACAAATAGCAATATGTTGTTATGACTGTCATGGATCATTTCCTGCAGGCTTGCACTTGTAACATGTATGAATATTAAAAAAAGCAATTGTCTATTGTGCTTCTTTTTGCAGTTAATTATTTGTAATCAGCTGTTTGGTAATTAAGTCTCCCAAACGAAGTTTGAGGAAACTTATAGTTTTTGCTGCGTTTCTTATTATTATTAAGTCGCCCAAACGTTAGTTTGGAAGACTTATTGTTTTTGTCCCGTTTCTTATTATTATT
>JARWCS010000018.1:2381-18730 GCA_034783895.1 Geukensia demissa | reverse complement strand
CAAGAATATATCTATAATACATTTATACTGCTGTTGTACGCTTTTGAAGGTGCTTTTATGTTATTTTGTTAATTTTGTTCTCTCTCTCTCTCTCTCTCCCTTTGAGTAATTAAGATGTTTAAGCAACGAGCATCGTCAACACATCTGTTTTTTGTTTCTTTGCCAGGCTCAGTTGGCAAAGATTTGATGATTCATAGGCACAAAATTTTAAATTCAAACTTGTCATTTTTTATAATGTGTGTACTTAATCTTATTTTCGCAGTTAACAACATCGGGACTGTTTCGGTGGGATAACTGATAAGTTTAAACCTTATATTAATTAGGAAGGAAGTGTTAAGTTGGTAGGGCCAGAATCACACAAAATAATCTTATAATCGCCACAAACAATCAAAGCTACAATACGATTGTTATAGGTGTGTTAGTTTACCTGGTCTTATTAAATATGATATAATATTATTGTAATATTATTGATCTCTATAATTCACCAGGGCCAATATTTCACACATTAGATATAGACACTTCCGACAACTGGCAGGGTTGACATTATTGCCACGATCCTTGTTTTGTTAGTGGATAATCAAATCAATGCATGAAATATTACCTTTCTACTTCAAGCGCAATTGAAAATTCAGAAGCGAATACAAAAATCTGTCAAGTCGTTATGTAAAAATAGGAGATATGTTATGATTGTCAATGAGACAGCCGTCCACCAAATACTTCTACCAATAACTGCTTTAAACAATGATTGATTGGTTTGAGTGTTGCTTAACGTCCAGCAGCAAATATTTTTCACATATTCAGGACGAGAGCATATTAATGAATGATGCAAAAATAGGAAAATCAGTATAACTTTATGAAAGGCGGTCCTTAAACAATGAACTGGGAACTATACCATAAAGGAAGCTTTAAAAGGCTGTCTCAAAAATACAAAACATGAACCTTTTCATAGAAATGACCTATTTATACGTTTGGGCCAGTAACATATTCCAGTGAATCTAAAACGAAGTGATAACTTCTTGAATCTAAAACGATGTTATAAATCCAACCAACTGAAAAAAAAAACCATTTTCTTTGTCTTAGCTTCATCTTTAGAAGAAAGGGAAATATACAAATCAATCAATGGTTTATTATAACAATTAACCAAAAAAAGCGTAAAGTTTTGAACAAGTCTAAATGTTGTCCTTTTTCAGAACCTGAATATGACAGGAAGTTAATCTACATGTTATTATCTGTTATCATATCACTAAAGAGGTCGCGTGGGCCCCGCAGGATGTTACACAAACAGGTTTAACTGCTTCTTAAACTATTTAGAAAACTGAAATCACCTTAATTGTTATTGCCTACAAGTTTGTATGACCCTTAGGTCAATTTTGATGTCGAGAAAAAAGAGTAAGGTTATTTCATTTTCCCATGCCTAAATTTAAGAAGAGATCTCGTTTTGAGTAAAAAATTCGGTTGTATTGTGTCAATAGAAAGAATGCTAAGACCTTTAATAATGTTAAATCGGACAGACCGTTGAAACACATAAGTGACAATGACCATATGTGTAAAATTCTATTTTGTAGTCATGAATAGCTTGTTTACTAACAGTGCAATCTTCAAACCAGGGTCAAGTATCAATGTCATCTTATCAAGAGAAAACCAGCTACTTAAGTTTACATAGCGAATTCGATATTTAGCGGCAAAGTGAAAAAGAAAACACAGGATTGGAAATATTTTATTAATAGTCTTTTATCTATATTTATCTAGTTTGTTTAGAAAATCAAACATTTTGTTTGCTTAGTCTTAAAATCATAAGTTTTTAAAAGCGTCGTCAAACATACCGGTTTTGATTTGCCATCTTTGTATATACTAACAAGACGCAGCTATTTATATACACAGATGTACAAGTATAATGACACCTTTATTTAAATAAAAAGGCCGACATGGGACAACCCTGCCGCACAGTAAAATACGTTTGTATCTTAATAGTCCTCGGGATAATTGATGAATGTATTTAATTTTTTTTTTTTCATATAGAAATCAATGGATTTAAACCTATTGGCGATTATACTCGTGAAAAATGATGCAATATATTATGATTGAAAAGCCAGATCAAAGAGATTTTATCTTTATTGTGAACATTGTGTTCTCTCCAATGCATTGGTTTTGATATCACTAATCTTTGATAGGCCGCTATATCCGCACAAATCACCCGAAATAAAAAAAATAAGATTAAGAAATCAAAATGATAGCCTTATTTGTAATAACATTGTATATGATTTAAAGAATGAAAATGTTTTTAAAATGGTATTTTTTACGAGATCCCTTTCAGTTAAATGTGTAAAATATTTTATTTCGTTCAGCTTCAGGTTCGCTAATCTGATGAATTCTTATATATTTTGATATACATGTACTGTCATTAGTTTGAATGTTCGTATACATTTCCAAATTAATTATACAATCTATACATAACCGTGAAAAAAACCATGCCATTTTTATGCAATATACTGGAGATTGAATCGTATCCAGTAGAAGGTATTATAAGCACGTTCAATCTTTGGTTTTTACTAGACAGAATACCACCGTTCAACATCGTGGTTGCATTATCTGCGCCTTTGTATTGCTCTACATGATGATAGCTTTACTGAATGTATTTTATCAATTTTCCAAAGTTTCCCAAGCTTTCACTTAACAATTAAGACAGTAAAAGTGGCAGCTAATCGGATTTATAAATTGCATAATGTTAGATGGTAGATTTCCCCCTTCATGCCGGAATTGTTCAGATTTATAATCCATTTGACGATAAACTGACACAACACGAAGATGAATGGTCTCCATCAAGAGAGAAACTGTTCATCTCAACACCCCTTAACACCCTCTTATACCGTCCAGTTATACTAGAAAATACACACCAATCTGGAAGCCGATCCTGACGTTCAGAAAGTTCTGATACAAAGTTATGCAATACCAAAGCTAAAGAAGCTTTTTAATTAACAAGGTCAACAACAAGGTGACAGTTTACGTCGCTTTATGACCCTTCACTGTATTGTAAGAGGCTCAAGAGGTCTGAAATCCGGGAGATCAATATTTTAGCAATTTTATGAACACTTCATTCTAAAAACTAACGGTATTCTCTACAATTAATTCATTTTAAAACCTTTTTTATAATACATACCGACTAAATAACAGCCATGACAATTAAAACGTGACCTTCCAAGCAATGAGGACCTACTTAGCAGCTTCCAATATTAGCCAATTTTATACTTCTACTATATACACTGTAAATACCGAGAATCATTATTGATGGCCAAACGCGCCTATTAATTACAAGAACATTCCATCCCCAGTGCAATTCCAGTTATTTGAGTTTTCCGCAAAAATCTTCCACCTGAACAAACTGGTTTTGAGATTTTATAAAACGTGGCCCCTCATTTTATAAAAGTTTAAAACACACTGAAAAGGATCGATTCTGATATAGATATACCAATAAATATATATTTGTTTTAGTGTCCCCTTCGCTATAAGATCTGTTTTATAATATCTATAGTAATGTAGGCGATGATATCAGAAGGTTGATTTGTTGTCCACAAAAACACACATGTATTTGTTAGCTTAACTTGTAAGCAGTACTTTTCTTGTTTTTGTAAATAATTTGAATAAATGGACAGTTAAGTAATCTAGTATTATGAGTATCAAATCTTTGGAATGTTTCAGCTAGCTCGGGCGAAATTCACCTCACCTTGATTTTGAATGTTTCGTTGAAGTCAGATTTGAATTTTTTACCTGGTAACGTTTCGATATTGTATTGTTTTCAAATCTTTGTAGGTTATGACAATCTTTACCCAAAAGTCTTCATAGCATCAAAGACAAAAGTAAAGGCGATTTTTACTTCGTGTAGTATTAGTAACTAGTGTGGACAGAAATAATGCCTTGCATAACACCGACAGATGACATTCATCTGGTTGACCTTATTCACTGAACTGTCAATGATACTTATTAATTAGCATTTTATAATGAATAACAGCACCACGCTTTATTTGACTTGCCTGTTCATTAAGAAAAGGTCTGGTCACACGACCAAGAAAATATTAAAGATCTATTATATTATACTTTGCAATTTTGGTTCATAATAATTTGTACCAATAAAGAAAGGGTTTTTCACTTTATTCAGCAGAATGAGGGCCAAAAAAACGTTTCTTGAAATGATACATGGATTAAGTTTCCTTTGAGATTTTTTTTTCTTACCAAAACTCGGAGCCAAACAACCTTCTGGTTAATGTTGCTTAACCTTTTTGTGTTGTAAAACTGACGAAAGTATAAAAATGATGCAGAATTCATATTTGTATAATGGTTAATATGACTACAATGACATAATCTAGCGTACATGTATATGAGTCAAATTTAGTTTTTCTTGGTGAAATATTTGTTGTCTGACTATTTCATCTTCAGTCAGTATTATTTTAAACAATTGTCGACAGGTAAACAAAATCACATCTGTGTGTTATGGAAAACACAAAGAAACTTGTCTTCGTCACCAACTCTAGCAAAAATGTCAGGAAAAGATAAATACAAGAATATTGTGCAAGATTGCCATACACATATAATTATGAAGATATTTGGTCGATTTGTTGATTGATTGGTGTTTAACGCCACGTCAGCTTTATATGTCAGCCATATCATGGCGAGATCAAACAAAATGAAAATATTTGGAGTAAATATCAAGGAGACAAGACCAAATCTACACAAAAAGATCTTGGTAAAGCCTACTTACTGGATAATATACTAGTATCACTTATTGTGATGAGCGCTATATATTAACAGGATGCGGTCTGTCCTATTTCCTCTTTTGTATCCAGCAGCTTGAATTGCTTAGTACATAGCCATGCATTATATTTAAGTCTGTAGTCAGATTGGGTGACTTTCTATTTGATTTTTGTAGTTGGTTGGTTACTGCTTTTATTTTCTTTGATCACTCGTTTAAGAAGGGTTGGGTACCCGCTAAACTAGTTTACACCACCACATGTCCTAAGTCAGGAAATGTAGTCATAGGTTTGTCTTTGTGTTTAATGTTTTGTTACATATACATTTTTGAAAATATTATGGTAAGAGCAGTAATATTTTAGGTATACACGATTTTCTATTTTTGGCAATTTAGAGCTTTTCACAAGGAGTGTTATTCCATCCTTGAAGGCCTTGTGATGACCTCTAGATTTTTCAATTCACTTGGTTGAAGTTTACCCCACATTGTTTCATTTTCATATTTGTCTGAGGTTCATTGCTAACTGGGGATTTCAGGGGAGTACTAGATATTATTTAGTTACATCCAAGAACCATTCCTCTTAAGACTGGCTCCAGCTGGCTGAGCATTTTCAAATAAAATTTTAAGGTGGTTAAGGACTCAGCAATTTAAGAAAAGAAGATGATTAATTTAATTTCCCAAAGTGTCCAATGTTAAACCAAGTTCAGCCATGACAGCCACCTAAATTGATTGGTTGGCATGCAGGATATAATTTTGGTGGTATGGCCATGTTTTTAGCCCTATCAGGAGATGAGGACCTTAGATAGATGCTTCCTGTCAAGTTCGATTCTGTTTGGCCTTGTGCTTTCAAACAGAAATTTTTTTGTACATCAGAAACAAGAACTGCCTGTGGCAGCCATGTTTGTTGCCTGATTGGGACCAAATAAGAATTGGTAAAGGATCATCCATAGAAGCTTGCTGTAAAGATTGGTTCCTATTCGCCTAGAAGTTTCAGAGCAGAAGATTAAAATGTAAATGTTAACAGAATGACGGACAGACGGACAATGACTAAAGCTCAAAAGCCTTTGGCCAGGTTAGCTAAAAAGTTTTTCCGAAACCCCTGTATTCAATGGAGTATGTGTATAATCATGATTGACATATAAAATAAACATCAAAAACAGGATTTACAACATTTATTAGTAATGTGTATATATTACAGTATTCTAAAAATAATTTTTTTAAGGTTTTTAAAACTTAACATCACATTTAACAAATGAATTATGTTCAATTTGAGTTTGTTATGTTAACAATACACAACTGATAATGAACTGGCTATGCATAATGAATGTCAAATAACAATTCTGATGATTAAATATGATTTTTAATAACAGAAAAATTCCCTTCATATTCTCTGTATGCGCATACAAGTTACTTAGATAATGAAATTATCTAACGAAATGTGTATAATTCTAACTACCATGCCTGGCAGATTATATGTTTATAATATTTGCAGTATGAATCAAATCAAAAGCTTAAATTTTAATTTGAAAACAGAAATCCCCAAGCATGCTTCAGTAATAATTTGATAGAAAAAGGCTTTTTATATTTCCATTCATTAAAAATCATTATATTAAATTCCATAAAGTTCATGATTTTATGCTTTCCTTAATGGATTTTGTTTTCATGTTTGTAAAAATTCTACATCTTACAGATATTAAGACTGTAAATGCTATTACAATTTCAACATCTATCAAAAAATAAATCCATAAGTAAACTGAAATTTCCTTCCTTCAGGTTACATTGATCAAATGAAGTGAAATGAAGTAACAAGAAATGAAACTCTACTTTAAGCAGACAATGAAGTAAAATGTGGATAACAAAAACAGAACTAACTTCACAATGTAAACCGAGAGATTTTTAAACTAAAACAGTAAAAATAATGTTGGCTCTTACACACCATCATGTAATTTATATAACAACAGAACTGTCTTAAAAGTTCTTATAGCTTACAAATATACTAAGTTTTGAATAGATCTGTAGTCTATAAACAAGAGACAAGATCATAAAAAATAATCTTCTCAGACAAAATAATAAATATTTGGACAAGGCAGGGGGGGCACAATTGTCATTAATACAGATTGATATAAATCACTTTGCTAATTTTGTTAAAGGTGTGATTAACCAACATGATGATTTAAAGGAATGACAATCTTCAGATTTTTAGCCTTTATTGGGAACAAAAAACCAGTCTGAAACCTACAAATTCCATGGGTCTATCTAATATTTAGGGTATATTATGAACAATACATCAAATATTAATATTTCAATGGGTTGAAACTGTTCTGGGGTAATAAATAATATTTAACCAAATATTTCCTCTCAATATGATATGTTAAAATTCATTCAGAGTCCATAAATAAAAATAAATAAAATAATACTTAAAAACACTTTGTACAAGACATAAATTTTGTTCTCCACTGTTAAATTAATTAAAAATAAATGTTCACAATTTATTAAAATAAATTAAAAATGAGGGTATAGATAAAGAGAAAAGAAAATATTCACACCATATCATACAAAAGGACTAGCAACACATTAGTGTAAAGACAACTTCTGTTATTGTTCATATTACAGTGTTACCATTGTTACTGTCAAAATCTTGATCAATAAGACAAAAATATCATGAATGCCTATCCAGTTCTTAAAAAGATTAGTAAGTTTTCTGAATGTTACAATGGCAACATTTCATCTGAAACATTTTGGATAGGCCAACTAAGGTAAATACATTTTTGACACTAAGACTAGGATGTACATTGTACATATTTTAAGATTTTATCAGCAATCTATTCCTATAGAACTTAAATATGTTTACAGATCTTTCACATAATTATTATATTTTGTTGTTCATATGTTATGGTTGTTCTGTATTTATAGATATTACTACTGGCAGTTTAATAAATCGAAGGTAGTTGTTTATCACCTTTTCCTTATGCAGAAACAATATTCCATGTTTCACAAACCATTGCTTAATTTAACATGCAAAGACTAGAGACAATTCATTCAAACACTAAATATATACTAATAGCAAAGCTTTAAAAATTGTCAGACCTAAATGTTAGGGAACACCTATATGCCATGAACACAAACTGGTTTATTTGTTTTTGGGGGGAGGGGGAGGAGGTAATTCAATTTAAACAGTCAACTAAAAATCTGTGAACACTTGCATTGACTGTTGAAAATACTTGAAAGCACCTTAGAAAGTTGCACCTGATATTCACTCAGCTCAATCAAACTTTTTAACAAGACTTATTAACAATTAAAATTATGTGGTATTCCAATAACATTAATCACACAGTTAAAGCCTTACAACACCTGATATAAAAATAAATCTCAAACATACACGACCCTTTTATTGCCTAAACACTGCAAATCTGCCCTATAACCCTGTGAAAACTTAACCAATTAGTATATCACTTCACACAGTTAAATAGATCACACATTCAAAAAGTGCAAATATTCAAAAGAACCAACTCCAATTTAATTCTAGCAGTTAAAGATGTTATTTAAAATTTTTTTGCAATTTTTTTCTGAAAAATGTATGAACCTATAATAAGTATCAAAATTTTCCATAGTTTTCAATTGTTTACATGAAACAGTATCACTATAGCTGCAGAGGCTAGATAAAATTTAAACAGTTATGGGAGGGTCAGAAAACTGCTGCTTTACCCTTCCCAACCTTTTCTGTTCAAAACTAAAACACAACTTGTTCGTATAAGGAACATCAGAACAAGTTTGCAGACCCCAAACATTATACTGTCTGGAATTGCTAACAATCAATACTACTGTCTGTATAACATGCATTTTTTTTGATTTGTTATTGTTTTTTATTTAAAAAATGTTTGCATTTATTAACAATCATACACTCAAATCAATGTTCTCTCATTCATTCACAAAATAAATGAACACATGTGTGGCTAAATATTAACATGTCTGAACACATAAGGTGGGTAACAAGTAACAAAAACTAACTTTTAATGAACACATCTTTGGCAATATTGAAGCATTTTTAAATTTATTTAAAAAACTGTCAATAATTTTTTGTTCAAAGAAAACATTGTCTGTAAAATAATAGACAAAATAGAAAACAAAGTAGGATTTATTATGTCAAAATATACAGCATCTTTATGAACATCATACTACTTTTCACTGACAGAGAAAAACATAAAAGATTCAGGCCATCATCTTTTTTTCTTTTTTACAGTAAATAGTGTTCCTACATCTTGACATGTTCCCTCATTACTTGCAGTATATTATTCTATATTTAAGACAACAAAAATAAAAGCACTATTAGCCAGCATTAGGCTAGGGAATTGTTCTAAGAACAAAGTCTATTTGTGTATTGCACATTGCACTGTCCATAAATAAATATGCAATTACTCTCTTTAAAGTGCACACCTCAAACACTTATATTATCATAATACTTAAATAATATAGAACCAAGCATTCTATTTCATTCAACTTAAAATCATTTACTCGTTCCAATTTCATTCAAACACAGGACTCTATAACGTGAACAGCCATCGAACACCGATTTCCTTCTCCCGAACTGTGACATTGGCACAAATTAGAGGTTATGGCGACACCATGTTGAATCATTTCACTGTTTCATGTTCATATTCTATATCTGGTGACGTGTCATTATTTTTATTGTTGTTTTCCTTTTCCTCTGACACAATGGTATTGCCTTTTTTATTGCTACTAGGGGGAGTTAACTGTGTAATGACTTGAGCCTGAATATCAGGACTTGATGATCTATGTAAAGTCAATAACTGTTCTTGAATATCTTGAGCTCTCTCCTGAAAACAAACAAAAACATGAAATGAATAATATGGATACATTTGAAAAGCATAAGTTTTACTTAAGACACCACAGACAACTGTTACAAAGACTAACACCAATCAAATGTACAGATATGCATTTTGTTTTGGGGTAACTAAGAGGATTACAGTTCACAGTGACTAATCTGGATTAAGCCAGCAAAGACTTTTTGGACTTCTATATTAATCTATTAACCAATGGTCTTTTTGACTTCCAAGTAGGTTTTATTTAATGTGGCTTTATGTCCTGCTCCAAATAATTAGCAAATATACAAGACAAGGGCACAATTGATAATGATAAATAAACACTAAAATGTACTAAATCAAAAGGCTGACCCAGATCTTCAACGTTTTAGCTCACATGGCAACAACCGACTGGATGACATGCCACCTTATCCTGACACATTATATTGATTCCTACCATTACACCACCAAGGCATTTTTGCACAAATAAATAGTATAGATTGAAATATTAGTGTATTCTTTGTAATATTATCCTGATAGTTCTTCAACTTCTTGTGCTTTTTTCAGAGTTAAAAAAAAAATCATATAAAATAAATAGTTCCTATGAAAGTCCACTGCTTGTCTGGTAGAGTGTTATTTATGGAGGAAAGTATTGAAAATTTAGAAACTTACCAACATATTAATATCAACTTCGTGTGTTTGAATGTTATGACAGTCCTCAGATGGAACATTGCTGAAGAATTTCACTTCTACATGACCTTTCTCTCTAGTTGTCTGTGCGAATGGTGTCATCCAATTAACACATGGTAATAAATCCTGCCATTGGTATCCTGTATGGAGTAAATTGATATTATTACTTTAATCAAGACATGAAAATTAGAAATAAAGAAAATATTCTGCAAAAACATCAACAACATAAATTATAATCTTTGTTATACAGGTAAAAGAATCTTATGTCCAATTTACCTCATAGACTGTTCAAAAGGAACAAATTTTAATTAAACTAAACATGAAGTAGTCACTCTTATTCAGGCCTAAACATGTGTTTTCGATTACCCCCCAAAATTTTTGTTGACAGCCTTTTTTAATAGGTGAGGGAAGATGGGGAACTAAAATACCATGTTGGTCAGGTCCCATCGTTATATATAAAACCAATGACATAAATTTGTGGCTATCTCATATGGAAAATGATATATGGAAAGCTCTGAATTTGTATTTCAAAATTCCCCATGGTAAAATATTGTTGTTTCACCTACCTGAGACTGATAATGCAATGTCCTGGTCGGTCAGATGATATAAAGCCGAAGCTGCGATAGCACTATAGGTAAACGATAAACAACCAATATCTAATGTACACAGGTCTATCAACTGAAAAAATACATTAACCAGATGTTAACTCCATGAATAATAACTATCAACTGAAAAAATACATTAACCAGATGTCAACTCCATGAATAATAAACTAAAAATCTGATTATCAGTAAAATCTGATAAATCTTCAATAGTTAAAAAAGGATCTTTAAAAAAAAAACTAGAAACATATAAATGATAAAAAATAGCTCAAAAAGTTAAGTTAAAAGCACCTCATGACGGTGAGGTGTGGGAACATACATTTTGTTTGTATTTTAAATTTTGGTCCAATTAACAGCACCTTTACCTCATTTTCCTATTTTCTTCAACTTGTAGTTGACATTAAATCTCCATCTGACTCTACTGGATTTTTGTTAAAATATTTACCTGAGCGATCTGGACGAAGGCATGAGATGAGTATTGTGGAAAGACAAATCCATGCTCGGTATCTGCTATATATTCTAAGTTGGCAACTTGGAGGTAGACATTTAACCAGCCATTGGTTGTCACAGGAGACAAGTCCCAATTCAAGGCCTGTAAAATAAAATAATCAAATCAATCTACAATCACAATGCTACTGATATTGTTGTTTTATGAATGGCAAAATGGTTACAAGTTAAGATATAATTAAATTTTATCTTACAAATACACAACACTCAATATTCCATATGTTCTTCAATATTAATAAGTGTCTGTTACTCACCTTTAATATAAGTAGCTCTTGATCCATGATCTCATCTTCTGTACAAGCACCATCAGTAACATAGGCAAACTCAGCAAGTTTCGGTGGATAAATTTCCTGTAAATACAAAAATCGTCAGTTAAAAGAAAAAAAAAAGATAAATGTCATGTAAAAAATGCATAATATCAATCAGTAGTCTCTTTGATAAACTTCCGTTCTGGTTTGTGCGATTAATAATATTTAAAACCGTAAATACAGTTTAATATAATACAGTTTTATATTTTATATTTGATAGGCTTTTACCCCTAAAATGTACTTCCACTGCACATGTTGTGCAGAACAGACAAAAATTATATAAATAACTTCAAGCTTCATAAAAAACTGTACAGAAAGGGAACAAATGAATCCTGATGAAAGGTACTGGTTCCCCAATATTTTAGCATGTTTGCTGTTTACAATTACACAAACTAGTGACTAGTTACTGATATGCGATTTACAAAAATTTACTACCATAACCGGGATAGCCAACAGTATGACTGCAAATTGGGCTAAAAAAATCAATTTTAGTAGCCCATACTCAGTTCTAGTTCTCATGGGTGACAGCTTATTTTGATTGCTGCAGTGATCTAAAGACATGCAAGCACCAACATTTTTGCCACTCAAGTTTTTTTATTTTTGCAAATTCTGGACAAAGTTATTTAACAAGTCTGAGATCCTGAGCCACTTACCTCTAACTTGGCAGCAATAAACAAACAGGTAATGCCGACCAACTGTAGCTGATGTTTCTGTGCATTGTGTGAAGAACATAGAAAGCGATCTAGAAAATCTGTGGCGAGGTAGAAAGTTTCCCTGTGTAACCTATACACTTCACAAACCTAAAATAACAAGACTGCATTGAAAATCTATACAAATTACTTCTTGGTTTGTATATTTGTCAACAGTGTGGCAACTTATCATATATATACATTTTAAAGCAATTCACAGTAAAGGAAACAATGTAAATAAAAATTTAAAAGGATCCGATAACCACAAGTTTGAATTTTGCCAATTCATATGTTAATGGCTTGTGAAAGTGTTTGATTGTCTGTTCCATTACAACCTATACAAGTCCAGCTGGCTCAGAATGGCAAAGATTTTCATACATATAGTTTCTTCATATAAGTGGACAAGATTGAAAATCAGTAATAATTAAACCGATTTTTATCATTTGTTTTAACATGCATGACCTTGCCAATTCCAAAAAAATCCTTAAATGAATAAATCATTTATCTAAGTAAAACCCTCACCTCTATTAACCAGTCTAACAGTATAGTTCTCATTCTGGGTTGTAGAGTTGGGTGTCGGTCAAAAACATTGGGGTTGCGTATGTAGTGTTGTTCTTTCCTCATCATGTTTTGCCATACTTCTCGTGAATCTGCCCAACTGAACTTTGGAAGAGGTGAATAACGAGAAACAGTAGGTGTGAAGTAATTACGAAATCGAAACTTGGAACCTAGTGTTAGCTCTGGTGATGAACTTCTATCAGATACCGGGGAGAGGGGCTCACTGGTGGGTACCAATGTACAGGTAGTGATGGAACTTTCATGTGAAATTGGAATCCAAGTATTCTGAAAATAAAATAAATATTATAGACCATACTGGCTGATCAATACTGTATAAACTGTATGGAATTGCCAAGGAGAAAATGAAAATAAATAATTGGGGTTAGGTCCATTAAGTGAATAAGATCTACAAATTAACTTGATGTGACCTTAAAGAGCATCACTTTGCTGTGTAGCCTGTGTAGGACATTAATAACTTTCAACCCACCCACAAACTACCCTACAAGTTCCAAAAATGTTATTTTTTCACTTCAAACCATATAATGTAGTGGGTACAAAAATTATCAGCCCTGGGTAGAACAGGCAGTCAAACCTGGTTACTTTATTGAATGATGTCAAACCAATCACACTAGGGCTATATCAGGGTCTTGCAACTTGTGTTGTGGAGTTTCGAGTGACGCAAGTTTTTTGTTTTAGGTTTTATCACCACATTTAACTATAAATCAGATCATACAATTAATTTTATTGGTGGATGATTTACATGTACCTAGACAAAACCACCAACTGCAGACAGATAAATAACACGACTCATAACAAGATTTCAACCTGTTCAAAACTCATCAGACCATTGGTCACTTCCATAAAATGCCCTTTAAACTGGAAATATCTCTTTGAATATCAATCCAAATATATCAAGAAATGATCACCATGTTTACAATACAACTGTTGGCCTAGGTATTTGATATAAACACAACAGAGTTTGCCCCTGGATGTGTACAATGAAGAAAAGAGTGCACTTTAACTCCAGTCTATGTAAAACTATCATTTTTAACAAACATTGGGTCTGATGGAATTTCTGTTTTTAATGTACCTTCCTTGCCTGACGCTGCCAATGAATGTCTTAAGAAATAAAACTATCTAATTCTTGTTCTTGAAAATATACATCTTTCCAAATGCAATGTGATTCTGAATATATTTATTTACACTTTGTGTAAATAAAATACCAAATTATCATAACATAAAAAACTTCAAATCTATTTGATGAGAATTTTTGTTCAAAAGCAAACAATTCGAAAGCATAAAAAATCTGTTCTAATTTTTCCAATATATCTTACATTATTATTGTTTTAAATTTGAATTGTTATTTTCACTGTACACATTCAGCTTGGGTATTACATAAAATATTACAGCTTGGGTAATGAAATGAATTAAGCTTGGTTAATTAAATTAAAGTCCATGTCACAAAAGAAAATAAAGTGATATTCAGTTAAAATACAAATTGTACAATACCCAAGCCATACCTTTAATGTTCAAACGAAAACAGAAAATGTTTCCCTTATAACATGAAACTGATAAAAACAAAGTAAATTAATTTCTAAAAATAGCCTTTTACATATTCATTATGGAGGTTTCAAATATAGGTCAATTTCAAGAAAATAATAAAAAAAATATTTAAAAATATTTTGCACAGGAATATCACAAGAATTGGCCTCTCTTGAAAATATTTAATCAATGTAGTTTGAATCCACCCAATTGGTTTTGCACCAGCACTTCATATTTACATTATTTTTTGCAAATTCCACCACACAGCAAACATGTTATAAAGGAAATAAAAATCAAAAATTTCGAGTAAGATTTAATTACCTCAATTCGATAATTTCTACTCCTTTTACTTCCAATCATCTCATCTTCTAATTCCTACAACAAACGCACACTTAAATATTGTTACATAAAGTTATTTAACACAAATTCCGATGCTCGCGTCTGAATGAATGAACAAAGAAATTGACATTTCGAGTTTTGCCGGGAGGTCTAGAAATCGCTTACCTCTGATGCTTTTCTTTTTCGACTCACAGTAGAAGTTGTTGATAATGAAGATTCTTCAATGCTACTTCTTGACTGCAATCTTGCACTAAAACAAAGAAAGCGAAATATTGTTTATTTTCTGTTCCCACCAAAAGGGGTCAATGACTGTTTGATCTTTGTCAAGATGGCGCGGGACAAAATCCGAAGGGTACATGAATATTCTTACCTTTTTCTTGACATTCTGTTCACAGACACCTTTTGTCGCCTCGCCCTACAAAAAAGAATAATTCCTCATTAAAAATACATGCATTTTGTCGTTAATAAGCATGCATATATTAATTAATCAGCTTGGCAATCGTGTTCAGCTGCCACCGATTGACGAGACCGATGCTCCCGGTTAAACGACAAAAATGATCAAATAACAAATAAATTCTTTGGTTTCAAACACTTTTTATGACGAATCATTTATTTTTCATCCAAATATTAAGCCATTAATAACTGTACGTCTAATATCTTTTCATTTCCTTTCACGACTTTGCAAGCCGACGCGCCAAACTACGTGTACATCTTAAATCCGCTTGAAATATCAAGTTTATCATAATATGCACTTAATCCCCATAATACAAAGATATTCCTTCTTATTTCTGTCCAATCCTTACTTTTCTTTTCACATGCATTTGCCAAATCTCATGACTTTGTTAAACTATTGTTACAATCCATGTTCTCTCTTCGACGTTCGATGACCAACTGAACTGTGAAATGAATGCCCCCTATGTACGCGACATCCCGCCAAGGGGGATTTAGTACTAAATAAACATATCAAATAAACAAATTATCTATACGTTCGATATTTTTGAAACATTTCGAAAAGAGATACAGATATTCAATTATTTATTTTCACTTACATTTTGAAAAATAAAAACCTTAGTTAAACTTCCTCTACAAGAAACAAACGCGCGAAAAACGAAAAAATAATAAGAAAAACACCAAAAAATTAGAAAAATATAAAATACGTACATAGATAACAAAGCCAAATAATGGCCAACGTAAGATTTGAAAGATGTTACTTATTATGGGATAGAAAAATTTGAGTTTGAAATATTTTCCACAATGAAAAATAAAATAATATTGTCGTAATGGGACCTTGCATTTTTTTACCTTTAAAACATCAAACGAATTGATTTAACATTAAAGCTGCATACCAAAATATGTATTAAAGACCAAATTATGTAACAGTGTCGAACTTTAAAAAGTGCGGTATTAAAATATTCAATAAATTTTCAATTAAAAAATGTAAACAATGATCAGTTTACCGCCATGTGGAATACACAAAAAGTTCGTGCACTTTGGCCTTTGATCCGAAATAAAGGATTTTGATTGGACATTGAAATCAGACTAAGACCCGCCTA
>JARWCS010000014.1:51351-65045 GCA_034783895.1 Geukensia demissa | reverse complement strand
ACTATTATGTTGAAAAACAAGCAGACAATTATCAAGCAATGTGTTAAATCTTTGTTCACATTAACTCTGATTCGGCAGCTCTAAGCCAGGTGAGCGATTACAGGCTCCTGGGAGCCTCTGGTTTTTTTTACAGTAGCCAGACATTTGAATTTAGTCTATCTTCTATAGTATCCTTTAACCTTATTGGGATAAGGCATAAGACATTCTTGAGGAGCTTTCATTTAAATGTCAAGCTCTAATTAAAAAAGAGCTGAAAAAAAACTGATTGAAGCTGATTTTTGAATTGATCAAAACTGAATGAGGGATATGTATTGAAGTGTGGATACAGTATCAATCATTCTCTCATAAGAAAAAAAATATTCTAGCCTTTGATTTTACATGGAAAGGAAATTCAGTTCTTAATGAATGACAATAAAATATACAGCTTAATAGTAAGTGATTTATAACATGTATAATTTCAATTGAATTACAGTCTGACAGATTTTTTTTTTGTTTTTTTTAAATTTCAAGTTTTACCTTAGGTTTATCTAGTTAAGTTTCTCTCACCAACTGCTGAGGCAATGTACCTGATTTAATTTTTCAACACTATTACTGTAAACTCATGGGTTTGATTTTAATGCCTCGCCTTAAGGCGATGGGGGCATTCAGTTTTACCTTGTCCATTTGTATGTCTGTCAATTTTCATCAAAGATTTCTTGGCTTGTGTATGTTTGATTGATTCGATATTTAGTCTGAAGCATTATAAGTGTGAATTGTACCCTGTCTCCCCTTGCCAGGACCATCAAATGTCAACTTGTTGTTTGCTGGAAAGGGGGCATCTGTGTCCCATTTACACATTTTCTCAATGTTTTAACAACATATATAATTGACATTGTAGAGCGAACATTGTGGCGAGATATATTCAACATAGCAGTACAATACAGACGAATGGTTGATCCTGAGCAAGCTGTATTATGGCTAGATTTAATGGATACAGTTAGCAAAGATGAGTACAGAACAGAATTTAGTTTTATCAGGCATGTTACTATTTAAATGAAAAATCTTATTAGATACATACAATTCTGTAATAGATGCAGATAGTATCTTTGATTGTATAGCAGTATAAAATGCAATGTTTAACATAATAATCAATATTTAGCATGCAATATTCTGTGATATTGCACTAGTACAAGGAAGCATAAAAAACTAATGATAAAAACAATACTGTAAATTCGGAAATTATTGCGTGCATTTATTATTGCGATTTGTTTATTTTAAGCGATAATGCGAGTTTTATTATTGCGATTTCTAAAAACCAATAGTGGAATACTACTGAAGAAATCAGAAGTGCGAGTTTTAGTCGCAATTTTTGCAATAATAAAAACATCGCAATAATTTCTGAACTTACAGTAATTGTTTTCTGTTTTGTCAACAATTTGTTTAATAAAAGAGAGGAATGCAAGGCACTATTTCTTTTAGAATTTGTTTAATACCCCATGGAAATTTATTGAACAAAAGTCAACAGCTTCTTGGCAGGTACACATCTTCCTAATTTGGCCTCTATGCTACCTCTGATGAAGGTAAATCCATGAAAGATGTGGGTTGGGTCTCTCTAGCTCTTTTTTTTTTAAATATATGTAGTTTTCATAGATTTGTCAAATCTTTGCTATACAATAAAAGGGTTATTGTAGGATTATTGATGAATATTCTCCCTCAGACAAATTACAGTATTTATTACATTTGAATGCTCATGCATATAACATTTTATTATACCACAGTATATGTTCTCTATATTTAATGTTATAAAAATAAAAATTACTATTTTTCTATTGATTTGAATTTACCAGTAATAGTTTCAAAGACTATTAACTGGTTAATAGTTCCAATGACTATTTACCGGTGATGTCACCAAAGACATTCGAATCTCCAACACACAACAAAAGAGACCGAGTATACTATAGTGGGCATTGACGTCTACATATAAAAAATGTTGAATTTTTTCCTTAGTTGTAAATAGTTATTTAATGTGATTTCGGGAAATAGCCATTTTATTTTTCCTTCCACTATGACTATTTCCCTCCACTTCACATTGGGAAATAGTCAAACCTCAGGAAAAATAAAATGGCTATTTCCCTCAATGCCATTAAATAACTGTATAATAAACAATATAAAATGTACATTTCAAATGATGGAAATTGACCTCCAAATGGATGGACACTGATACAATGAGTTTAAATTTCGGATCATTTTTGTTTATTCCAAAAAAATGACAGATAAAAAAAGAAATAAAGCGCTTTCCATGTTAAAACGTTTGTGTTTTTGGGGGTTTAACACGACTTTCAACAATATTTCAGTCATATCGTGGTGGTCAGTTTTACTGGTGGAGGAGACGAAGAGAACCACGGACCTTGGGCAGGTAACTAACAAACCCCTTATTACCTGCGATGTGAATTTAATGCACCCTTTTTTGTATGGTACAAAGTCAGGCTCAAACTCACACCATATATGTGATAGGCTACAGTGATCTGTATAGTTAAGTTTAAATCAACTACCTAGAACACTTGGCCACCCTAGCCCCCATGTTAAAATGAGCATAGAATATAACCTAAAGTCCTAAATACCATTAATACAAACATCATGTATATGATTAAAAACAATTCTCTCTATTAAATATAAAACAATATAAAAAATGGTCAAATCTATATGAAAAACAAAACATATTTGTGAATACACTACCAATATGAACAAAAAATGTGTAATGCTTTGCAGGCACAAAATGTAGACATGAGCAAGTTGAACAAAAAATGCTATAGAGAGTTTGGACACTTTAAGGAGGGGTGGCAGTTCGGGGACTGAGATTCATGCCTCAGAAACTATTTCTAATACAATTCATTCAAGAAAATTTTGCCAGTCAGATGATTTTATTAGTATAACTAAGGTGCTTCACAAGCACAGCATGATACCACAGCAGTATAATGACATAGGAAAACTGAACAAATAAACATTTGGGTAAGTGTGGACACAGTATTTTACAGGCTAGAGTAATGTGCTGGATACATTTATATGACTTATCAATATTTTAGCCAACTCTAACCTGATTTTTCTAAAAAAAAAAAATCTTTAACATACACTACGACTCTCACTTAGATGAATCAGATGAAAAATCCCACAAAGGCCAGATGAAAAAAAATAAAAATATCTCACATCCTGCTAAATGGCAATTTTTTTCACCCTTCCAACCAAATTGATTAAAACAGGAAACACTATAGAAAATTGGATTGGAGTAACTTTTGTTCCATTTATAACAAAGAATCATTTAAAACAATACAGACCAGGATTGTAAAAAAAAAATTGCCTGTATCCCATAAGATTGCATTTTAGCCACTTTGACCTCATTTATCTCAAAAACTATAAAAGAAAGAAAAAAATAGGTTTCATTTTTCCAAGACATCTCCAAGGAAGAAAATAAATAAAAATTTAAAAATCAGATAATCAGATAATCTGTTATGTCTCAAAAATGGTAAGAGATGGGTCACAGCATGTGCTTTGTTTTTCCATGAAAAGAACAGAGATACCCAATCTAAATCAGTTTTAAAAAATAGCTAACTTGCATTGTAAAATGCTAAAAATATCAAATGGATTACAATAGAACTAAAGTTATTGAATGGAAAATTACTGTCTACAATCAGACAATGCCAGACGACAGAGCCATAACATTATACAACCGCAAAATTTTTGCTGTCAAATAACCAAAAAAAAATATTTGCAGAGATTTACAAAAAACCACCCTGAGATGAATAGTATAAATGCCCACAGTACTTCTGTGAACGCAAGTAGAATTTAAATAATAAAGGGAACCATTACCATGATGGAGGCTCTTTACCAAATTACTATATATGCTCAAAGGGAAGAAAATCTGTCACTTACATAACAAAGGTCTCGTTCTACAGTTTTGACGTCATAATGCAGTCCAATGTAAATTTCAGCATTTTGGCCATTTTCGGAGTTTGGGTCTGAACATACAGGTGTAAAGTTCTGCACATGTTATATATCATTACAAAGCATTTGTTCCATAGATTTTTTATTTAATGCAGAAATGGTTATGACGATGATCATTTAATTTTTTCGCTAAATCTGCTTGAATAAAAAAAGTTTTACCCATGTGTTTGCCTTTTTCGGAAAAGGGAATTTAGCTCACACCACTCACTTTATAACCCAGCATTCATACTCACAGGGAATAAATGCTTTTCATTTCTGTGAAATATACCTTCTCAGCTTTCATTTAAGTCCAAACATGTTACTTCTACCTGTATGGTGCAATATCTACCACTGCATATATATATTTCTTTCATGCAGGCCTTTTTTTATAGAAATTATGGTGCTGCATGCCCATTTGACCCAGAACTATAAAGAGACAAAACACTGCAAATTGAAAATTATCTCCCTTCTCCCTATTATATGGTAACCTGGTAAACTGACATTATCTGCTAATGCTTCTCTTTTTTGTATACAGCTGAATATTTCTATTGTTATAGTTTGGAAAATAAATGTTCATTACTGACCACAATTTAATACCTGATAGTTTAATTTGATTGATTTCATTTATTTTGTGCTTTGTTGAAAGTATTCTATATACTGCACAAAAATGTTGGCAAAATGAAATATGAAGAGATAACAGAATTATTTTTGCCTATTTAATCTAACAGTTCCCCATTAAGTTTTTTTTTGTTTGACCAGAGACACAAAATTTAACTGGAATTATGTCCACTAGGTTTGGCATATATATTTTAATGAAATAATGGAAAAAAAAATTAGAAAGACATGCTCATTTTAAATCACAATGATTCAGGAAGAACGTACACAAATTAGCATTACCAAGAAAAGATAAAAAAAACATCAAATAATGGAGGTCACAATTTAAACAAAAATTTTCGCACAAGATTATTAGTAAACCGTAAAAGTCTTTGTACATTCCAATCAATTCTAAACATGCACATAAAAAATCAAATCATTTAGTTTAATGGTTTCTTAATGAATGAAGTCTAGAAAACAAAAGTGTAACTAATAGATGAGATTTTATGTCTCCTGTGGTGTTGCCTGTAGTAAACTGATCATCATATGATATCAATATGTTCTGCACATATATTTAACATTTGTACAAAACATTTTAACTCAGTGTGTGGGTTACAATTGTGAGTAGTTTTATCTGCAATTGATTGATTACAATGATATGCTACATAAAATTTAAAATTAGTTACAGAAGAAAACCTACAATCAGGTGGTTATAAATGTATATAAAAAAGACATACTGTGAGCAAACCCCAGAAAAGATACCCCAGCTTCCCCATGGATTATCTGCCCCTGGAGTGAGCCTAGATGAATTTTCTTCCTAAATGCATATCTACACATTCTGTCTTATGCACATGTAAAGTTTCATTAAAATCCATGGAAGGGTTTAGGAAGAAATCTACTTACAAGGTATGTGGACAGACAGACAGACAGACAGACAGGGGAATTCCTATTTACCATCCAAACTTTGTAAGAGTATAATAAATTAAGACCTTTCCAGATTTACAAACACTTTTTTACATGGCTGTATTTTTGATACACACCAAACTAAACCTGAGAGTACATAATAACAACATTATACAGTGATAGATCAAAATCATTAGTATCTTTAAGATACTGTCAAATACAAAAAGATATAACTCTCTTTGGTCCCTTAAATACTAAAGCAGATATCTAAAATACTGTAAAGGTAGTAATATTCACGGAGTTTTAATTTTCGCTATCTTCGCGGTCTTAATTTTTCTGTGAAAATATGTACAAGATAATGCCACAATTTACCTAAACATTTCAGAGAAACAAGCAGTATTTGTGAAAATTAGAACAAACGAACATATACGGAATTATAAAAGCGTGAAATATGCAATCCGCGTATACTAATACTTTTACAGTACTGGAATCTTCTCTATTATGGTGGAAAACACCCATCTAAAATACTGGAATCTTGTTTCTTCTGATGGAGAACAGCTATCTAAACTACTTGAATATTATTCCGTTCAGTTGAAAACATCCATCTAAAATACTGATATCTTATCTCTTCTGGCGGAGAACAGCTATCTTCAATACTGGAATCTTATTTCCTCCAGTTGAGAACAGCTATCTAAAATACTGGAATCTTGTCTCTTCTGGTGGAAAACAAATCATCATCTAATGTCAACAATATCTGAAATGAGATTATCACAATGGAGTTAACTAACTGTGTTCAAGTTGTTTTATGTACACTGACACTTGGATATACAATAAGTAACCTTTGAACCTATAGTGACATTTGCCATTAAGTGTACATATAGTTACATGTATTAATCATATGATATAGACAGCTTGCTTGACGAAGTCTAGGATGTTTGGAGGCCACACCATTAGCAATTGAAAAAGCCAACAGTTGTTGAACTCTTCAAATAAGCATATTAAACCTTAAAATTAAAAACATTTGGAAATCCCTTCTCATTATTTTGTGTTGTTCAATATGTCTGCTTGTACTGCACAGCATTGCAGATGCAGATACTGTAAATTCAGAAATTATTGCGTTCATTTATTATTGTGAATCTTCAAATGGAGACGATAATGCGAGTTTTATTTTTGCGGATTTTCGAAAGGTGTAACACAACATAACTAGAAAATTTTGGAATGTGTGTTCTAATTATTGTGATTACAATCCTATCCCATTATTCACAATAATAAAAACATCACAAAAATATCTGCATTTACAGTATACATTTTATATAGAATAATGAACGTTTTGAAGGTTGAGACTGAAATTCTAATCAGCATGACTTCTTGCCTGACTTTTTCTTGTATCACAGATTTAGGCTCACATGCACCTTATACTGAAAATATCAGGCCAAAAGATCAAAGAAAAAAATGACCAAACTTCTGAAAATTAAACAATATATCTCAATGCAAGTATTTGGACAAAGAAGATGATGTCATGCCAGATATTAATTGGCCACTAGATTCCAATGTTTGCCACAAGTTTTTAAATATGTTGTAAAATACAACTATACTGAATGTAGAAAAGAACTATTGATTTTATTACAGGCAGTTACAGTGTCATTTGAAAATGCTCCAACTTTTAAAAGACTTTCTTAACAACCATATTGTTTTCTCTCCAAATTAATAAGGAAGATCACCTGAATTTTTGATGTGCCATCCACAGTATGTTTTATATGTAAAATACATGCAGTGGATGGTGTACAAAAAATTGTTCAACTGTTTTATGCCACGTTCACACCTAATGCCAATTAATTCACATTATCTAACGTGTAACAAGGAAAATGTTTAAAGTTCAAATGTTTTCAATGCACATTCAATTCAAATTATATGTATGTGTGGACAAGGCATTATACTTACCAAGAATGAAAAGAACAAACCAATTGAAGATAGAAAATGCCAGACATCATGAGCATCATAGAACTCAAATAACATACAGTTCTTGTTACCCTCTCTGGACTGTGATGGATTTTTCTGAAAAAAAGAAAAAAACAACTCTTAATTTCAGTATTTGCCTCCACATATACAATTTAAAAGGGTTAAAAAAAGTGGTATTTAAAATTCAGATGATTTTGGCATACTGACATTTTTTTTGGAATTATTTAGTAATTTGAATTTTTTACAAGATCAATTTAATTTGGGGCTTCAAGTTTTTTGCCCGGCTCTGCCTAGCAATCCTAATGAAGATTATTCCATAAGATCTCATCTATGGAAATGCATTTAATGTTTAAAAAATGTAAGTGAGAAATGAGTTACTGTGTTTCCAGCATTCAATCCATTAATAAGAATAAGAATTCTAAAATTAGGCTTAAATATCTAAAGGTTGAAGGTTCACTTGTATGTGTTTGAAAAAAATCTAGAGGTGTTGTCCACTCATTAAGTAATCTAAGTATAGCTTTTTAAATTAAACAGACATGATTTTTTTCCACTTTTAAACAGAATTCCCCATTTGGAAACCAAGAATTTCCTGTATAACATCCTTTATTACACATAAAATAGAGCTTCCTGTGATCCATTTCGGCTTTACTTCTATGTTGGCAAAATTATGTCTGATTAAATTTATGTGTACACTATTTATAATTCTGATTACCTGCCAAGATGTCAGACCAGCAAAAAAGAAGTACAATGCTGGTACCCATGCAACTACTGCACATACACAGAACAATATAGCTAATGGATGCAGTCGCTCTTTGTTTCTTAGCTGAAAAATAAAACAAAAAAATATTATTCTGCATAAAATAGTTAAAAATTTTTAAAAATCAGATATAAGAGTTTTTTACAAAATTAATAAATAAACTTCCAATATTTGTTTTGGTTTGTTTTCCAAAACAGTGAATTTACATTGACCACACAACCTGATTTTTCTGGTCACAAAACTATAGCTTGCGACAACCACAGTAATTTGATAATCCTACATTAACAATGTTAAACATATTTTAACGATGTTACTCTAGTTTAACAATGTTAATTGATATGAATAGCTGTTCATCCTACATTTTCTCCTTTATGTGGTTCCTGCATTGATAATGTATAAAATTCAATAATGGGTTGTCAAGACTTATAATGGAAAATGCACCCATTTAAAAAAAAATATTACTTTTAGTCAGAAAAATATGGTATAATGATTATTCTAATGCAATATTTTTGTAACACCTTATTTGATTGGCTTAAAATCTACGTAAAATTCATGATCTATTTGCCGTAACTATGAATAACTCTTATAAAAAGCTGTCAAATAGTCACCATTTTTAAACAATAGATTTAGTGATTGCAAAATGTTATAAAATACACAAAATATAATATATGTCTACCTGAAAATACTGCTTTTAGACAATTTCATCCAGATTTGAAGTGTACACGAAGCCTATAAATGTCCAAAGTTCACATTTTACAATGGAACCATTTAAGTGACATATTGTTGTTTGTATGACGTTTATCAGTGGAAAGTGCCCATAACTTTTCACAGAATTTTTTTTAGCGATTATTTTTATATAAATCAAAGGTTTTCAACTTCAATTGCATAAGAATGGAGATAACCGTATTGTATTGTATTTTAAGCTTGACGTAAATCGTGAATTTTACTGTCACAAATATCCATTTATCCGGCTCTGCTATGTGTCACCAGGTAAACTCAATTTGTGACAGTAAAATCCATGATTTATGTCTTTAAAGCTTAAAATACAATACAGTTATCTCCTAATTATCCTGCATTTTTCACATTACTTGTAATGAAAACGCCACATGTACAATAAGTTGTGCCATGTGTTGTCTTTGAAATGGATTTCGCCTACCGATGACTCCAGTTTGGTGTCGCTGCTGCACTGTAAGCTTTTTTATTTTGGGAAGTATCTTGTTGGGAAAATCCAAGCACTAGGACTGATTCCTAAATATGTGTCAAGGGATAGATTGTCCCAGAAAATATGGCGTCACTAAGCAAAAAGACTTGATAGTGAAGTAGCAACACCTTACAGGAGTGATCAATGGACATAATCCATTGTGAAAAAAGACACATTAATCCATTTACGTTAAAAATAAATTTTTGCTTTGTACTAAGAGAAAATGCAAATAAAAGTCAAAGGCTATAATTATAAAAGGTTACTTTGAAAGTACTTTAATTCATGGGTACCTGCTTTCATGGTTTTGAAGAGTCTGATAGGTTTTTAGACTCATGAACTCTTGGCTCTACATTCTGCATCCTAAAATGCTGTGGAAAAATGTATTTAAATGGGAACTTTTTGATGTTTTACTAGACCACAAAATCAAAGACATTTGGTACACCACAAACAGTAGTACTTTTATTGTATTCTATTGAACAAGCAAAAACTGATAAAAATTTGACAAAAAAAGAAAATCTGAAAAGCTACAAATTTTCTATCATCAAATCACATACCTTCATAACTGTATAATAAACGGTATAAAACATTAAATTTCCTATAAATATGGATAATAAGTAGCTGGCAAAATCTCCAGGCTTCGTGACAGCTCCAAATATTGCACTAAAACAAAAAACTGATTATTTTAAATGTAAAAATATTTTAAAACCACATCACTTTTTTAAGTATTCATAAACAGACTGATTGTTGTATTGCTGTATAGTACATTGTATATTGGAATATTTAATCCAAAGTATTTTCTGTTTTAGCCAAGGATGAAGAATTATTTAATTTGTTATATCATACACTTTGTACCTCAACTGTTCAAGTGATAAAGGTATTTGACGACAAAAGGTTTTAAATTTGAAAAACATATAACTGAACTGAAAAACACTTTGCAAACCAATGGTGTTTGAATAATTTGATTTTTTTAAGGTGATACCTCACAAGGTAAAAGTTCAAAGGAAACCTGGACTTATGCTAACTTCAAAGTGACTAGTCATTGCTCTTGCCCCTAAATGCTACATTCTTAGCTGAGAAGAAAAAATACCATTTCAATATCTCTGGGTTAGTAGCACATTACTGTGACTAAGGATTAGGTTTTAACTCATAACTGTCTCTTTTCTGACAAAGACCTTCTAAAAAATTCTTTCCAAAATTCATAAAAACAATGCAACAGAGCAGGGACACTAGAAAGTATATATTTTTGAACATATATACAACGACATCTATACATTCTGATTGACCAAGAGTTATTTGATTGGTCAAGGAAACTTTAGGAACAGTAATGCAGCAAGTCTCAATAATGGAAATATAGTAAAAGCTGCGGTAATTTTTTGGGTCTATTTATGGTTTGACTTAGTCTGAGATCAAACTCACAGCAATCTAAACTTGAGCAAACACATAACCAATAGACCAAAGAGACGGTTCTATAATGCTAGAGGTCAGCAGTTTCCATCAACTTTCTTTCAAGTCAAATCAGCAGAGGTACTTTCAATAAATAATTTATCACAATAAAGTCGAACAAATAATAATTTATCACAATACAATAAATTCTAAACTTACATGCTGAAATTTATACTGTTTCCCAGTAACAAGAATATAAATCTGTCCTAAAAAGTAGAATGAAGAAATCTCAATAAGGTAATCAAAATTTACAGAGTAATCTCCCCTTTTAATACTAATAAATTAGAGTGGTAATTAAATTTTATTATTTTTAAACAAATCTGATTTTTCCAAACAATTTTGATTAAAGGATCAATTAAATTGATATAAATAAACAATAATAATTAGTGTTTTTTTTAAATCCTTGACACGTTATTGAAGAAATCAGTACTTAAACTTTATGCTCTTCAAATTATATTAAAGTTTAATCAGATTCATCATGCCTGAAAGGCTATACTATACTTTCTGGGAATTACAATTTTGAAAAATGATGTTGAAATTTCTAAATTTTCTGTGATAAATCATTTCAATGTACAAAATCCTGGCAGTACAGATAATTTTTTGCCAAATAACTTGCTTACAGGAGATGTTGCCTTAAACAGTAACGATCAATTTATCTCCCCTACCAGGATTTTTACAAGACATTATTTGTAAAATATATCTTGCATGAGCATGCAAAAAATTCAAAATAAATATTAATTATGCGCAATACTAGACATTCTTAATAAAAGGTCAAATCTAGATATTTATAAACTTTCCAAGATAATATTACTAATAGCCTGCAATGGTTTTCACAAAAATTCATTACTAATAGCCTGCAATGGTTTTCACAAAAATTCATAAGTTTAAGATTGATCGTAAATGTAGAAACTTCAAAGTAAAACTTATTGTGACGTCATAATTTACGACAGAAATTACACTTACGACATTTTGTGAAACCGACAGCTGATTCTTAAGAAGAATATACATAAGTTTACTGGTACCTTGTACATTGGTCGAGGACAGGTACAACAGTTCTGTCTAATCTGTATCCAGGTTTGTCTAAATATTTCCCTATTTAACTTCCATCGTCCCATGTAATATATATAAACACTCATAATCAAACTGCACAGTATGTAAAACATGGCAAAAACCAACCAGAAAATCTCTGTTCCTTCCAACTGTCAAATAAAACAAGAATATCTGATGTATTGGATTTCAAATTTTTCCGGACAGCCTGTGCTGCCACATTAAAATTTTATTCTATACTATTTTTGGAATAAAATGAGCAATGTTTGCATCAAAATCTACATAGGGGCAGGCCTGAGAACCAATTCATTAACTTTTTATGGCCTTAAATGCAAAAAAGACCCAGATATAATTCTTGGAGTTTGATTCAGAACAAATATGACTGCAAAATTTGACATTTTTAGGTAAATATGTGAAGAATATTCCTTCCCATTCTCACACTCTTAAATTAAATAAAATATAATTGAATTTTTGGACAGTTGACCTGAATATTTATTCCATTTCTCAACACTCTAAAATACAATGAAATATAATAAATTTTTTTGGCCATTTGGCCCATCAGAATATGTATATGTTTCTGCTAATCCTGAACATACAACACCTACCACTCCAATAACTGCAATAAATATAACACAGGCCATAAATATAAACGATGTATGAGCTTTAGCACTGATATCAGGGTGTCGGGACTGGTAGATCTTCAACATACACAGACATGCTATTATGTACATAAATGATGTATCTACAAAAAAGCATATGTGTTAATTTTAATTGTGACTCTTTTTCACTGAAAAGATAGTAAAAAAGAAGTAAATAACATTTTTGATATATGTTCATTTCATACAAGCAAATTTAATAATATCTACTGCTATCTTGATCATAACCAAATACTATCTATTGTCTTTTGGTTGTGAACTAGCTGTCAGAAACAGCGAGTACTTTTTGGCTGGTGTTGCCTTTTGTTATCACTTGTTCTATTTGTAATAGAAATTTGTACTGTGTATCAACTTCAAGAGTTGAATCCAATAAGTTTTAATGATTGTCTTTATGTCACTTTGTCATACCACTGTCCCAGGAGACCAGAAGGAATGAGCTCTCACAAACATGTTAAACACAATCACATTCTTTATCTGCCTGTCCCAACCAGGAACCTGTAGTCAAGTGGATGCTGTTTTTGTGTTTAACGGATACTCATTTCACATTATACACTTAACTGGCTAATAACTGTAACTTTAGAATGGTCTCACATTTTAGTTTGAAGAGCTTTTTTTAAAGCTTGCCTTACATCGTAGATCTTTGTTCACAATTTATTGTGGTAGATGTTAGGCTGTTTGTAATTTGAACATTTTGGATGGCAGTCTGATAGGCAATCATACCACATCTGCTATTTCCACAGTTAAATATGTTATTCCATTCTTATTTAAGTCATTGATACTGCTCTTATATAATTCTCTCATGAAACAACTACCATTAACAAAGACTATTTTAAGCAGCTTATATTTTATTTCTTTTTTTTTTGTAAATTCTCCCTTCACCAAAGATCACCCTCATATCAGACATTTTTTGTGCAGATGAGGTGATTTAGGGCCATCATACAATTAAACAGCTTTTTAAAAATTTTAATTTGTTTTCTAAGTAAACAATATAGAAAAAGAGATGCAGTATGATTGTCTATGAAATAGCCATCCAAAAATTATAAAGTACCAAAGTCTACTGGTTACCATAAGGGCTGCATTCGGATATCCACCTACGGTCCTAAGGTTGAACGCCACCATAGGCGAAGCATTTGTCCATGGATTCATGTGTAACCTCCTTAAGATACATTAGGTTGTC
>JARWCS010000014.1:41005-51251 GCA_034783895.1 Geukensia demissa | reverse complement strand
CTCTTTCCGACTAGAGAGTACCTTAATTTTAATAAGAATAATAAACAAGTTCATTACGGAAATGTTTTCATATCTAGTTAATTAGACATTTCAAAAGTCTGGTTGTTCTTGCATTTGCCACAATAAATATAATTCAATTTTGGTCATAATTCTTATAAAATAAACTTCTTAGATATCATCTGACATAATTGCAGCGGGCAAGTTTCCTCTTGATTATATTTATGTACGATTTCTATCGACATATAGTTGGCATATGGTTTGGCACAAGCTGCGCTCCCCTCGTTGCAGATTTATTTCTATTATGAAAGGTATTTCGAAGATACAAAAGGGGCAGACAGAATACAAAATTACCAATGTTAATAAGTAATAAGACAGACAAGACAATGGCTTATAAAATGAAACGAAAGACAAACATAGAACACACAACACTACCCTAAAACCTAAAGCTGGAGAACCCTACAAAAACCAGGGTGAGTTCAGGTGGAAGGGGGAAACAAATCCTTCTCCACTAGTGACACCCGTCGTGCTACTCAGTGGACAAAGTCGGTGTATAGTCACAATCTATGTTGATCACATCCGGTAAAGGAATGGATTTGTAGTCACGATATTGGGAAGATATCCATTGTAATTTTTGAAATGGATATTTCATACTGGTCAACGAAATCATGATGGCGGCCGAAAAGTTATTTTTGTGTGATTAATCCAATCTTTCCTTGAGAAACCCTTGGAGCAGTAGTTTTCTTGTTAGCTGCAACAATCTATCAATAAAATCCTGTTAGAAAGCAGTAATAATAGTTTATTGCAAAAAAAAAAAAAAAAAAAAAAATCAAAAAACCCTTCAAACCTGGATTTAGTGGACAAGTTAAATAATACTGGTATTTGGATTGTGTTTTTGCTTTAAATAATCCAAAGTGTCAAAAAATTCGCAAAAAAATTTATCCGAAAGAACTTAGTTTACATTAATCTAATATCATACTCCCTTTTTGATTTTGATTTAAAAATTGAACAGGGTTGTTTATACATAGAATTAGAACAAATACAGCAAATCATTTGATAAATTTCATTGAAGACAAGTGTGACAACTTCGCTGGTAAAAACTCCAGGGGACCTCTGGTCTAACAACAGATGCATTGAATAATAGGGATAGGTGCAACCTGTAGCAAATGATCGAAGTACTCCACAAAAACGCTACTTCTCCTACATCTGTAAAATGTCACTCAAATTCGGGTTGTTTTCTCACATTCAGTGTAATGACTATATAGTAATTGTTTGAAAGAAACATTAAATAAAAAGACCGGGTTTCGGTCGCATATTATTTTTTATTATTATAAAAAAAATGGATTGAAGATAAAGCAAGGCAAATAATGGAAACATCTTAAAAGTTGAAAGTACAGCAATAAATGTAATGGACAACAAGGAAACAATGACTACCATATTGCGCTAAGACACTGTGTTAACGTACAACTCTGCTGGATTTGTCTTCCCAGTTTGAGTTGGTTAGATATGAAAAACTTTATCTACTATGTCTGGGGTTCGGCTTTCTCTTGTTTTAAGTTCTAAAGCTGCTGATTGAGGTTACACTTGAAATACATATCGGCACAGTAAAATTCACAAGAAATTAAAAATTAATTTTAAAACCGCTGCTGGTGGACCAGAAATTTCCAAGGATATTCACCATCCCAGTTTGTCCTGACAAAACCAATACCAAAGACCTGCAATCTGTTTATCGTTAGAAGTTTATAGAGAAAATGTAGAACTAAGTCGACATTTTTCGCAAACGGTTAATGCATTGCCATGCATAAACATGATAAACGCATAGCCGCTTTATCGGAAGGATCATTGCATATATTTTATGATGGTAACAAAATAAAAAGGCAACGACATCTAACATTAACTTTTGCCCCGTATAATTTAACCTAGTTTCGCTCATAGTCATCTTTGAAATAGATTACGCTTCACGCTGCATTAATAAAAACGTTACGTCTAAAAAATCCTTTATATAAACACCTAATTGCAAAAACATTCACCATTTTTATTTGATTTATGGTTCAAAATTAATAATACAAAGTATCCAGTGTTCAGCGACAGAAAAAGATATAAATCATAAAAGTTTCAAGTCATGTACAACAAAGAAAATATAAGCCGTAAATCAATGTTTACACGAAGTTGTTCCAGTGCCATCTTTTACAATGCAAAAATGGTTAACCTATTAACAGTCATTACTTAAATCCATCGATTTACTTTTAAAGGTACCGGTGTTTCTGTTAAGAAAAAGCAGAGTACGGTCAAATTTGCCTAAATGAGTCAAAAATATTTTCAAATTAAAAACCTTAGAATCTGTTATAAATATTAAATATGTTATCCTGTTCGCTTGATAAAAACTCGTCGAAGCAGAAATTTTTATACACAAATTTAACGGGCGCACTATTTCTAGGAGTCTCGGAGTATGTAACCTCCTTAACCTTGAAAATGTTTACAAACATTTCATAAACATCATTAAAAACAATTTATGTTCCACAAACAATCGTCTTTAAGGGCGAAATCCAGGTAAATGATCGCCGTTCTCCGTTTTTAAATAAAACCGTTAAAACCGTTGATTTATAAACCATTTCTTTTCAACAACGAAAATAGGAGTTGCTATTGTATTATCCAAAGACATGAGACCAATTGTGTTCAAGCCATTGTTTGTTGATAAAGCATCAAACAGTTTCTTGGCTCTGCCATGAATCAAGGTGGGAGTGTTCTAAAGCTTCTCCATACGCATATATTTGTTCCTTTTATAAGGGTGTAAAATATTATGAAAGATCTGAAAATACTTAAAACAGGAACTTTCCACGTTGTTTTAGTCAAAAATGGTATGAAATTAAAATTAGGAAGTTATAGCAATTTCATTTCTTGGTAACAAAATTTTGGAAGCTGTAGCCTACACAAACCCAACGATTGACAAACTATGGTGAAAAATACTATTGTCGTACTCAAATGAAAAACCATAGGTTAGCAGATGAAAAAATGTTTCTTTAAATTCTGTCATAGAGGTTATACCACTTTAAATAAATGCCTTGCAACCTTTAAAGCCATTTTAACACCATAAATCTACGCTTATAAATCGGACCAGAATGGCATTTAAGGAACCAAAGTCATGTTCATCACTATACCTACAAAACTAATTCATTTTACATTTCTGAAAAAATGTGAGATCTTCATCATTTTATTTAGAATTTGAACTTTCAGATATTTTACTGAAAATATGATATAAATTAAGTAATTATTTTGTATATACATATAGTTAAATTTATCACATTTCCAGAAAACTAAAATTAATAAAAATAGACTTCTGAAAAAATGTTTCTTATGAATTTGAATTCATAAAAATAAACTTTCTGATGTTAATCCTGTTAAGACGGTAAAATATATTTTGAATCTTATATGCTTTATCATATTCTCACCACAAATAAACATTGACTGCATCCGTTCTATTCACTGAAAACGTGAGAGAATTTTTGTCAGGAAACCACTTTTTCAATAGTGTCACTCGATTTAAACGTACAGTTTTTACTTGTTTATTTCAAAAATACATAGGTAAATTTAATAAGAAGATAGGAAAAATTTCGTAAGGTAGATGGACACTGTTTCACTGCATATTCCAACTGGTCATGTGTATTAAAAAGTAAACACTGGTATAATTTCCTTTATTACATTTGCAAACATAAAAAAGAAGTGTCATACCCTGGTATTTGTTTTCTTTAGATTATATATAAACTCTTTCTATCCAAATTATATATGTATTTTGTGTAATTAAAGACCTATTTAATTTGCTTTCAATTTTTCTTGAAAATAAAAGTTGAAAATTTTTAAAAGGGGAGATAACTCTTTCAAATATTTATTACAAAAAGCACTATGATTTAATAAATTTTGTTTGGTATTGTGTAAACAAGAACGTTGACCCTAATATTTTATTATATTTTCTGAAAGCATATAATAAAAGCTATCTTTACAATTTTATTTCAAAATTGTATCTGCTGGTTTTCTTTCTTTTTGCAGAATTGTGCATTTGTAAGAGTTCGTGTTTAATTGACCTTTAAAAAATGCAAGGACATTCTCCAGAAACTTATTCTAAATCTGGTTTGACCACTATGACGAAATTTTAATACGAATTCTGGTTTGCTAACCGATTTTCAACTGAGTATAAAAACAGTTATCACTCCTACTTTGCCAGTTTTTGTCATTTTCCAAAGAAAAACAATAAGCTTCAATAGTCTTTGCTCAAGAAATGAAAAACTGATACCTCTCTATTCATAAGTTCATACCATATATCACTAAAACAATTTGGTAAATTGCTGTTTGAAGAAAAACAGTTTAGATTTTTCAAAATATTTTTATCCATTTTATTATTATTTGTTTCAGGCAGTATATAACTTGGGCTTTATATCAGTACTATATTTTACTGTCTGACTGAGAGCAATAATTTGCTGTGTTGGAAGTTCATAATTTTCAACCCCCTTATTGATAAATAACAGAGGTAAGAAACTTTTATTTAACAACCTAGCAATTTGGCAATAAAAAGTTAATTTAAATGGATTGTCTGATTGGTACATTGCTAAAGCCGTTATTACTGTAAAAGTAAAAGCTTAACGCTAAAGCACAGTAAGCGATTTAGATAATTTGGATAGTAGGACGAAAATAAGCAAGCTAATAATGGAAGGCTAGCTAATGAGGTTATATGTCTGCTGGTTGAATACTTTAGTTAAAAAAATCGGAATCCAGGGTTGACTGGATAATTACAGAGAGGTCTGTTCACTGAAAGAATTGCCTAGTCAATTTGACTATTCTGGCTAGTAATTTCCGTTATCTGCCTAGTAGAAAAATCCGCTACTAATCAATATAGTTCATGTACTCAGCATGTAAGTGAAATATGATGCATATCACGTGTTATCAGCAGCACGCGCATTTTCCCGCTTTCAAGACAAAGAGAAGGACAAAGAAGCTGAGTGTAAAAGCTGTTTGTACAATCCAAGAAAATAAGGTAAAACCATTCTGTTTAATCGATTTGAACATTTTTTGTGAGGTTTTATCATTTTTTAATAATCTACGTATACATATTCAACTGTAATTTAAGGGGGAAATATTACATCAGCTGGGATTAAGCCGGCTGTGGTTCCAATATATAAACCCTTTTTTCTCGTCATATTAACATATTCTTTGTTAGGTACCTTGTATCTAAATTCCCATTTTTTTATTCTACAAGATACTATAGGTCACCTTTACCCCCCCTTTTTTTCATTTAAATGCCGGTTTCCGATAATAAAGTAACCAGCAAAAAAACCTCGATGTGAAACCAAGATGGCTGCGCCCATAGAACAAAAACAAGTAGTGATTTTGGAGATGATCTGGTTTGAATCCCCACCATAGTTTTCGAAAATAATGTTTAGGTTGATAGTTTGAATCATAGTAAGACGCCAATTGCAGGTAAACCTTATTAAATGACGAAATGCTGTCAGGAAATATGTAAATGTCGTGATTCAGCAATGGTATGTCGACCATTTTCCTATTTATCCGATGCAAGACAAGTTGAAGTGATAGAATTCTTAGACAAATTGATACGACAGTTACTGTTAGTACATTTTTCTTAGAACAGGGTCAAAGTTATTTAAGTTATAAACTTGCAGTTTATCATTAAGGGGGGGGGGCTAAAGGCCAGAAACACAGCCAAGACTAGAAACATGCTTCATGATTCAAATATGTGGAAAATTATATATCAAAGAGTAATTTATGGGGTCACTACTATTCATTCACATATTTTGAAATAAATAACATGGCTTTGGACAGTTTAATATATATACATTTACAATGTATTACTGTATGAAAAAAACTAATTCTTATCAAAACATTTACAGTGATTAGATGGGTAAACATTCTATCAACTCTAAAAGAGTATACAGAAGGAAAAGAAGAGAGAAAAATAGACTTAAAAAAAAAGAATACAAAAAAAACCATTACTGCACATGTGCAAGATCATCCTGTTATGCTGGTCCAAGCACAACGTCAGATTCAATAACAAATCCATTTACTGACACATCAGCATCAGATTCAATAACAAATCCATTTACTGACACAGATAACTCCAGTATTAACTCTAGAAGTGGTTCAGTTAGACAGGACATCGACAATAAAGACAAAGCCACCAAGTCAGACTCAGCTGACAATAAAAACATTGAAAAATCAGTAAAAAAGAATGTGAGGAGTTTTGATTATATTAACGACCCACTTTATGTACGATTTCAAGAATATAACCTACTGAAGAAAAGAACAAGGCAATTAGAATTGCAAAAATTTTGGTATGTAAATTTATTGTACATGTATGTTCAGCATTACAAAAACACATGTACATGAAATCTCCATATTTAATAATATGCAAAATGTACAAAGTAATCATAGTAAAATGTCTATTTATTTCAATATAGTGATCAAAAATGATTTTATTGTGTGTGCTATTAACATTTAATCATTTCCTTAATTATTTAGAATGTTCAAATGAAAAAACAGGTTAATTGTCAAGGAAACTGTCTTTTATTTACATGTATGTGTAAAATAAGGATTTCCCTTAAATGAAAAGGGCATTTCAATAAATTTACAAATAAATACACATGAATAATGTGTATTTGGATGCTTTTGTCTTAATTTTGTAACTACATAAGAGGAAGCTTCATTCCTTTAGGATTTGGAAAGGTACACAGTATCCTGTTGCCTTTAGCCAACCCTATAGCTGAGAAGTGAACTTTATTGTAGAATCGTTTGACTGAATACTTTCTTCAACTGACCACAAAAAATAACCTGTTTTTGTATGCAAACAATACATGTACAAGTAAAGCTCAAGTTGATATGAAAGGTATAATTTAGATGAATTAAGGTGTCCTTTTCAATTATTTTTCAACATACATGTACACAAGCATATATGCGAAGAAAAGATGATTTGAAATATTGTAACCAAAGTCATGCTTACTTTTACATTCACGTGACATTTTGTGTCCAAGAATTGATTTTTAGCAGTTTCTTAAGAAATGTGATGCATGCCTGGGAATCTTAATTTAAATTTTTTTTATTTGTAGATTGTCCAGTAAAATAGATGGATGTCAACTTAGTAGTTCTTACTCCCTATTGCTAACTGTAAACCTAATTTTATGCAAATGTAAGTGGACTTAAAGGTCAACAAATATCAACAACATAATATAAGTGTTCTCCAAGGATTTTTATTAGCACATCAAAAATAAACTTTTGAATCAAGTATGAAATTAATTTGCTAACATAATGCAACATAAAATACTTATATGATTTATACATGTCAGGCATGTACAAGTTTAATAGATTTCTTTGGACAACACTACAAATGGTACATGTACATTAAATTTCCATAAATGTTAATATTACAGGAAAAATATCAATATGCATTTCTGTGCAAAATGTGCTTTTCAAACCAGACAATATTTTAAACTGATCAGCCATTACAGATTTGTTCATAGTCATGAACATGGTTTTAAATTATCATGCCCTGTTGATTCTTGTGAACAGACATACACCAACATTGATTCTCTTTTAAAACATACAAAAAGGAAGCACAGAAACTTCCATGAGCTAAATTTTTCCAAATATAAAGAAAAAAACAGAGATGAAAATATATTAGAGGCCCTTGCTGAAATTAATGATGAAGAAGTTGAAAATGTTGAAATGCAGGATGCTGTAATAGAGGATAATGCTCAGGATGTGACAAATATTGATTTTCATAAAAAATTAGGCATTTTCCTTTTGACACTTAGAGAAAAATACAAATTACCATCGGTTGTTATTCCAGTGATTGTAAATGAATTTGTTTCTATGATTTGTCATCATCAAGCGCAGATATCTCAGTCATTAAATGAGTTCTTAAGGGAGCACACAGTTGATGAAAACATTATGAATAAATTAAGACAGATTTTAGAGAATCACTCGGATGTAGAAAATGCATTGGGGAGTCTTGATACTGTATTTAAATTGAATACATTTGCCAAAAAAAAATTAAATTTTATCCAACCAATTGAATATAAACCAGACAGGAATAGTACTGAAACATACCAATATGTTCCAATTCTAGAAACGTTGAAGTCGTTATTATCACATGATGATGTGTTTTCCCATGTTTTAAATAGTCATAAATCTACTGATGGCATATTAAGAGATTATTGTGATGGGTCAGTTTATAATTCCAATCCACTTTTTTGTAATGATCACACTGCATTGCAAGTCATCCTTTACTTTGATGAGTTTACAGCAGTGAACCCAATTGGGCATCAGGTAAAAAATTACAAAATCGGAGGATTTTATATGCTGCTTGGAAATTTGCCACCTAAACTTCGTTCAAAGTTGTATGTTATTCAGCTGGTTTTACTTTGTTTATCAAGTTGTATTAAACAACACGGGTTTGAAAATATAATGGAGCCTTTAATAAATGACCTTCAGTCTTTAGAAAGAGAGGGGATCACTGTCATAAAAGATGATGGAGAACACAAGTTTTTTGGTACAGTCAGTGTTGTTGTTGCAGATAATCTAGGAGCACATGGGTTAGGTGGTTTTATGGAGTCTTTTAATACATTGAGAAACTGCAGGTTTTGCTTTGTTTCAAAAGAAGATATGCAAAATATGTTTGAAAGTAATCAATTTAATATGAGAACTGTTCAAATGTATAATGAGCAGGCTGGTTTAGTCAAGGACAACCCTGATCTTTCTACAACATATGGTCTAAAAAGGAATTCTTCCTTAAACCAGTTGAGTTTTTATCATGTTGTTAAAGGCATGCCGGCTGACATAGCACATGATTTATTTGAAGGTGTTGTTTGTGAAGTCGTGACAAATGTTATTAGGGAATGTGTCGTCGCAGGTTACTTTACCCTTTGTGATCTTAATGACAAAATAACATCTTTTGAGTTTTGTGATGTTGATAAAAGTAATAAACCATCAAAGGTAGGCCAGGTATTGCGAACTCTTAAAGTAAAACAGTCAGCTTCCCAAATGTGGTGTTTAGTTCGACTTTTGCCATTGTTGGTAGGAGATTTAGTTCCTTTGAATGATCAGAAGTGGGAATGCTTACTATGTTTAAGGGATTTATTGTTTTATGTCTGTTCTCCGGCTTTTGACAGAGGCCATATTTTATCAATGGCGGATGTTATAGAAGAGTTTCATCAAGTATATAGACAAAGCTTCCCTAATGATTCGGTCAAACCAAAATTTCATTACACACTACATTATCCCCATCTGACTTTGTTATATGGACCTTTGATTAATTACCAAACATTAAGATTTGAAGGAAAACACAATTATTTTAAGGAACTTGTGTATAGAACTAAGAATAGGAAAAATCTCTGCAAATCTCTTGCCGAAAGACATCAATATTATCAGTGCACTTTCAATTCTAGTGATAAATTTTTGTGTGATAATGAGAGCGGTCTTGAACCAACGGGTGGGGCTGTCATATCAGTATGTCTTTTAAATGATCAGTTAAAAGAACAGCTTGAAGGCCAAATTGAGGGTGAGGAAATTTTTACTTGTAAATCATTGACTGTTCAGGGAATCACATATTGGAAAAATTCCAGCATTATCCGAAGTGTTCAAGGCTTTATGATTCAGTTTAGTAAAATACAAAACTGTGCTATACTAAATGGAAAACCATACTTGTTGTGTAGGAGGCTTCGAACAGTGGATTTTGAGAGACATTTTCATTCTTTCATTGTAACGAACACAGATTATTTTGAATTGATGAAGATTTCTGAATTGATAGACCCACATCCTCTTGGTATATATAGTCATCCCAGATATCCACACTTAAAGCTTGTTGTACCAAAGTATAAGGTTTTGAATTAAAATAAAATCTGATGATTTTAATGTTTAAATTTCAATTTGATAAATATTTATTTTCTTTTAAATCAATTTTATGTCTTTTACATACATATATGTATATATTGTAGAAAATGGATAGAAGATTCTTGCTGATATCTTTTGAAAATTCCAATAAGAAAATTTCAATAAAAGATGAACTGTCATACAATGACATTATTGCGATTGTAAGGGAAAAATTTCAATTGAAAAGTGAACATGTTACATACTACGATAATGATGTTGATGATTTTGTTGACCTTGAGGAGTCTTCAGTAGAAGACATCAAAGATTATAAAATTATTAAATTAAAGAAATATTTAGAAAATTCAAACTTCGCAAAATG
>JARWCS010000014.1:23440-40905 GCA_034783895.1 Geukensia demissa | reverse complement strand
AGTGAGGCCTTCAACACGGAGTAAAAACTCGCACCTCACTGTAAGTTCAAGACGGCCCCTAGCACCGGTTTGAGCGGTATTCTTTGCTAGATGTCGACGACACAACATCTGTGCATTGAAGAACACAAATGTGGGATAAGGTCAACAATTTATAGATATACACGGACAACGAAATCTAACAAAATCTGTCATAAGTTACCCGACAGTAATACATTTAAAATCAAACACAATGTTTAAACAAACACTTACTTTTGACGTCATGAATTTTCATTTTGTGGTTTTCTTTTTGATGAAAAGATTACTTTTCTATCAATACATAATTATAAGAACTTATTGATCAATAATTAATGATCATACTTCAAAAGTAAAACGAGATCTGGGTGCCGTGATTTCGTAAACTAACACTGATTTTGATTAGAATACATTACAACGTATTGGTCATACAACGGGGTATCTGCTGATAAACATCAGAATACTAATGCAGGTTATTCCCACCACAAAGTTGGGAGAATTGAAAAAAAAATAATAAGACCTTGATAATTAAAACGTTTTATGAAAGCTGAAGGATGATGAAGGGTGATAAATTTAAGTTATCGGATTTTTGAACGCTGAGATATAATAAAACATCATCCCATTAAAGATATCTAGCAGCCCGAAGCCTGATTACATATAAGTTTGTATGTATGTCATGTACGAATGTGTGTTTGTGATTTTTTTAAGCTAAAGTGTATATTTACAAGTTTCAAGTATTGTCATTAGCTTTTTTCAGTGTGGATGTTTTGGATAAATTCCTGTAGATTTCAATCGTTTGTTATTTACAACATAAATTTCGAACCCGAAGAAGAGAAGGAACGTTTTCGTTAGGACGGATAAATATATTTCTCTTATGATTTGCTTGTTTTATCTATTTCTTGTTTGGGCGGATATTTGGAGTACATACTGAGACTTGTATATTTATCACTAAGTATAAAGCAAATACTATTATTTGATTGGCCTTTCCTATGATTAGATAATGTTTTTGTTTTTTTTTCTATTGGCTTATCTTTTTAAGACCTACTTTGTGAGATCATCATTTACTTGTGACGTCAAGTTTATTTCAACTTGTTGTACAACAACCGGTACCATTACAGACAAACGAATGTCGACATTTCGCTCCGCGCGTTGATTCTAACAACAAATTGACCATACAAATAAAACTTTTCATAAGAATAACAGGTTTCAGGGAGCTGTATATGGCTAATCAACTCTCGGCATTTTTTTAAATATTGTAAACTCGCCGGAGGCTCGTTTATTATTTATTTTGAAATTTAAAAAAACTCGAGTTGATAAACTGCGATATAGAGCTCCCACTCGTTGTGAAACCTATATATCTGATTTCAACAAAAATATTTTTGCCGTGCAAAAAAGACATCCATACCAGTGCCAAACTGTAACCCTATTGTCAATCTTGGTAAGAAGACATTGTCTTTCATCAGAGTAAACCGAAGACAAAACACTACTACGGTGGCTAATAGAATAAAAAAGGACAGCGTTTCAAGCGTCTGTATTGCTTCTAACAAACCTGGAATGCAAAGAAATATAATATATTAAGAATTGTGGTCATTTGATTTTGTTTTCTATGTTTCTTTTGCATGTACATTTTTTTATAATAGTCAGGTATGAACAGTATTTTACGTAAACACCTTTTATGGGGGCGATTTAGACCTTTTACAAGGAATGGTATTCCGCCCTTATTGAAGTCAAATTTTCTATGTTTGAAAAACTTCTAATAATCTTTTAATAAGTGGGGTATATTATAATCGTAAGTTAAATGTATTCATTCATATTGAATACTTCTGTACATTAATTGCCTCTCTGTGAGGAAAATTTGCGACTTTTGAAAAATAGCAATACAATCTTTTTTGCGATCCGGGATGGGAAAAACACTCTTACCTCCGAAATCCAAATATGTCATGTATGTTGAAAAAATGCGTTAATTAAATATAAATATTCAGATACACAAATTTATCTTTTGATAGTTGTATGGTTTACTTGAAAAGATTATGTAATTTTTAGCTAGTCTTGGAGTTTTTATCGTGCAAATTATTTACCAATTAAAGTAATTTAAAACCATTGTTTTTATTCATCGGAAGAAAGCCTTGCAACTACTTGCATTTATAGGTATTGATAAGAAATATATAGGCAGAATGGAAATATATTTCAATAGAATTATTTTCGTGATTGTTATTAAGGTCAAGGATAGAGTTACTTTTTTACCTAATTTTCTACACAAAAAAATAATAAATTGTGAACAAGGTTTCACGTCATTGACTCCGCCTAGTTGAAGATGTAAAGATTATTTTCTTTAACTTTGTATCCCTTATGACAATCTTTAATATTATCATCAAATCTGTTGATTTGTTAAACTGAGGAAATGACATGTAAGATACTGGTACAATATTCCTGACTTCCTTCTAGCTTTGTTTTCTTTGATTAAGTACATTCACACACTTATTGACATCAAACGAAATTTGCCGCGACTTTAGTCAAAAGATATCGAACGTGTCGTTGGAAATCTATTTTTTGTCGCAGCTCATCCAGCTGTTAAGATTTTAGTTTTCCTCAGCAAAGAAAAATTTCCAATTACCCTCTCTGTTCAATTTATGCCTTTGAAAAAATCTGTCTCAAAAAGTCATGTTTTCATAAATAAATTTCACACTTTAGTGTTTTAGCTAGAATATAATTCAACTATATTCTAAAAAATTCATCTTTTGTCTATCATAATACCCCCCCCCCCAAAAAAAAAAATAAAATTGGTATCATGTCTTGTAATCCGAGACCATTGGGTGATTGCACCCACAAAATGTTGGAAATTTACAAAGTCAAAAAATTAACATTACACCCTATGGGAAAATTTATTTATGTATTATGCGAACTTGACCGTTCCGAAATCGGTCCTTAATTACAATTGCCTGGAAGTCAACCATTCGCAGAAACAATGACTTTGCGGTCGAATTTGTGACAATAAACATTCATTTCGGCCGTATTCCTTTAAAAAAAAGTGTGGTGAGCGCCTTTCTGTTGTAGCTGAACATTATAGATAAGCAGTTTAAATTTATCTGAACAAAACAGTAGGGTCGTTGGTTTTTTGGAAAGAATGTTAAAGAATAGATGCTTAAATCTAGGGTCGGTCGGCCGACGGGAACCAAACTTTTTTCTTTAATTTGGCCGTAATAGAAAAATAGCGTTCTGTACAGTTCTGTTAAATTTAAGCACACTCGTCATTAAGCAATTTTCATATATTTTGTAGGTTTGTAGGACTATAATATCAGGAAGGTGCTACCTTAAAAGCGAACGTTGCAAATCACAGGTACTTGTATCTATTATGCTAGTGTTTACTATTTGGATTTGGATATGGATAAGAAACACTAGCAGAGTGGATCATGCAGTAACAAAAATTCTGTCACTTATATTTTGCTATCGTCATGATTGTCGTAAGTGTCTTCCTGGAATGCCAACATTTTATATGTTACCTATTCCTGGAATGCCAACAAAAAACTTTCTATAGCTGTTCGTATAAGAACAGTAGGTGTTTTTATAAACATTTACATGCAAAAATAATTAGCTGATCAGTTTTAATATTCATTTTTACAAAAAAAAGATGAGATAATTTTATGACATGAATTAAATTTTTATGAAATATAAAATGTGAAAAAAGTAAATGATTAGAAGTTTCAGTGTAATTAATTTTATAACTAAATTTCTTCTTTATAACAAACTTAATCATGAATATTAAGCTATTAAAGAATATGAATTCAATTGAGCCACTAAATAAGCAAGCTTTTAAACTTGTAGATGTCTTTTTATATGTAAATTGTCTTAAATTTACTTTATTTGTTATTTGTTTTGTTCAGTTTTTTTTATCATGAATTGTGCTGATGAAATGTGCTGCTATACTTGCTTCATAGTTTTATATGTATTGTTTCATTTAAAATACATATTGTTGTTTCATGTCAAATATAAAATAAAAATACACATGCAAATGTTCAATATTTTTGTTATATGGCCAAATGAAAAAAAAGTTTTCTTATCCACAAAAAATGTTGTCTCTTAAACCCATCTACCTGTAATCAGTGTGATTGCTGTTATATACATGGACATTTGTTTTGATAACAATTTGTACCTATTCCTTGTACGCCAACAAAATTTTACAGGTAAAATGTCGGAAGATCAAACGGATAAACCCTAATTAACAGAAGTCACAACTTCGGAGTATACTTATGTCATAATACAAGTTTACTATGCTATACAGTCAAGACGTTTATATGAATGAACAACACTATGGCCGGCGAAACTTCACAGCCAATGGTCGGTAAAACACCGACATTTGCGGTGAACGGTCAGAGAATTTATGGAGATTATTACACAGCACTGAAAGAAATAACTAGTAAATCTAACTAGGTAAACTAGTAATTTTTACTGTCCTGTTAACCACTAGGATAAAAGTAATTTTTACTAGGCAATAAGTGAAATGACATCAAAAGACAAGTAATTTTTACTAGGTGTTAAAGTAAAATCTACTGCTTCTCTCTAGTGAATTTCACTTTCTTTCACTAGGCACCTAGTAAAATTTGCTACCTCTGTCTAGTACTATTTTAATGTTTGTACAAGGGACCTAGTAAAATATACTTCCCCATTCTAGTGAATTTTACTGTCTTTCACTAGACACATAGTAAATTCTGTTAATCCAGTAATTTTGGTTGGCCTTTTATTATAGGACTAGTTAATCTGCCAACATGTCTAGTTGTTTGTTTATGATGTGCCAAAACTGTTATACATGTTCAGTAAACTGAAATCTTCAGACTCCAAAAATATGAAAAAACCTTAGTATACACTCAATATTGAATGTTTGCTCCAACATACCACCTTTTCTTGAGGAAACTAAAAGACCATTAACTGTAAAAACGATAAAGAAAAAATACTAGGTGTAATACATGATCAACCTTACAACAGCACGAGACCACAGGAAAAAAATCTTAAAATATTTTCACTACTGTTAATGTTTGTTTTTAAAAATCAGTTAACTGATAGCGACAACAGGAAAATAATGCAAAACTGTATTTAGTAAATATAAAACTTTAATCTTCAAATTAACACATTATACAATTTCAATTCATCTAACATGTGCAACGTTTTATTCTTAAATTAAACTTTAGAAAATTCTTGAAAGAACATTTATCTATATGTATGTTTTTTGCAATAAACATACTTTGTCCAGATAGATAAATATATGTTGTTATATAGTGTTTATGTACAAAATATTGTCATTTGATGTATACCGTAAATGTTTCTATCGTAGGAATATTTCGGTGCACACTGGTGAATGAATAATCTGTCCAAGCTAATAATAGTTCCATGGCAGGGAATTGTACTGAAATCATGCAAGCTGTATAAGTCTTTAAAAAACTGTCACCATTGCACAACCTGACATCTTCAAATACACAGAAAATAATTTTTCATCCATAGTAACAGTTTATCCTTTTATCAAAAAACAAATTGGCATGTTTTCATCTTCTTCAAAAAGCAGCAATTTCTCCAACTTCTCATTGAACAAAGGGGGATTCCAACATCATCAGCATCTGTAATTAAGTAATAATGTTGAAAATATTTATAACAAAACTTGTCAAGTTTACAGAAAAGTTACCCTTTTTTATACATGTAGGCGCATTTATGTTATAAATCATCTACACCATCGCCTATTACTCGTCATTATATTTAAATAAACTCGTGCAAGCACCGTGTACATTCCAGAAAATTCTTAAAAGGGATGGTATAAATAGAACTTAATTAATTGTATATTGTGTAGATTCACGTGACCATTGTACAGACTAGAAAAAAAGTGTATGCTGTTTCTACTTGATACATGTTTTTATTTGACTATGGGCCACTGACTAATTCACACTGGTTTTCGTTCGATACGTCTTGGTCTTAACGCGCTGATCATACAAATGCAAAGCTATATTTATCTAAAAAATATTCTAAAATTCAGCAAGCATCTATACACTTACTTCATTACAAGTCACCAAGATTAGCCTAAAAGACTTCACTCATACTTGTAATGAATACCAAGATCATAGCTGCTTTATACGTTCCAAAAACCTCAACCAAAAACTAACAAGAGATTTTATTTATTTTTTTCTACGGTCAGCAACTTTTATAATTTAAGTCCAAGAACAATATTCATACAAATATAATACAGAAAATCATAGGCGTTTAGGGCATGGACCCTTATCACCCCCCCCTCCCCCCGCTTTTTATAATTTTATAGAATAACTGAATCGAAAAATGCTTCTAGTCGCTAAATCTTCAAAATCATAAATCATTATTTTGTTTTATATGTGACCACACACAATCATAATTTACGGTCAAAAACGTATAAATAAACAACGTTCAAATGTAAACAAAATCAAAGAGCCATTATATCTGCTATGTACAGTATGTTAAAAACACAAGAAACATAAACTAAAAATCGTAATGTCTATCCATTTAACATTACAGTAACATGCTTAATTAATACACAATGTAAAGATTCTGTTTTTATCCACTATGTGCATTTATTTCAAGGAAATGGATTTATATAAGCTTAATGGCTTGTGTCCATTTTTTTTGTAATTTTGTATGTCACTGTCATTCATGCGCCTAATTAATTAAAACATATTATTTATACTAAAAGATAAACACTTACAAATATTTTGATGATTAAACTAGTAAACTTCTCGTTCTCACTGCTTCTCCAAAGATGGCGACTTTATTACAGTGTGGCACGCTGACACCGCACCTGGTTCTTTGTCTTTGTGCTGATGGCGGGAACAACGGGACACCGTTACACGATACTTCTTATCAGAAATTTACTAGGATGATTAGTAGAAGCTACTATTTATTTAAGTAATTTGATTAAGTACTAGACACTGCAAGAGATTTACTAGCTAAACTAGTAAGATTTACTAGTTATTTCTTTCAGTGTATTTTATGTTGCTTTGTCTTGTCTGTGTTTTAAGTTTTATAATTGTGTGCATTCACTGTATATAGCTTTCACTTATGTCGGTTCAAAAGCTTATATGAGCTTATGTTGTATGCTATGCATTCTTGCCGACTTTGAATAAAGTTTATTTGATTTGATTTGATACATAAAGAGGACAGAACTTGATGATTGCTACACAATTTTTATGTGCTTGTGAGGACGCTATGAAAAAAAATTGAGGAGTTAAATACATGATGTAGATCTCTGAATGACATTTGTGGTTTCTTCGGATGAACGGCTAATGTATCAATTAAAATTCGAAGTTTTAGATATGCATTGTTTTGATGAAAGACTCCTTAGGTGCAGTAAGCTCAACTTGTATTCATGGTATAGCGAGGTTATTGTTACTGTACCAAGTCTTTGCTTTGTTTCATTTTTATCTTGCTACATTAGTTTTCTCTGGCCGTCAATGGTTGTTGGTGCATTATACTCTGGTATCATTTTATAATGTTTTATTTCACGCAAAATACAGGTAAACATAACTATAGTATAACTAGCTAGCATAAAAGAGTCGATAAATATTCTGAAATAAAAAAAAGATTCTGCAAGCATTTTTGCAGATATGAAAGACAGGAAGTCCAAATCAAACAACCAACAAGTCAGAAATATGTATTTCAAGGACTTGTTCAATATGAATTCATTCCGAAATTTTAATGCCGAATGCAGCAACGAAAATGTTGACAACTGTAATGACACATATAAGAGCAACGCAGGTATTATTGAGAACATTCGCGTGCTTTTTTTCTTCCTGTGATTTCCCCTCCATAGTTCCAAGCACTAACAGCATGAATCCAACAACAAGCTGTAGAATAACAGAAAGGGATATAAGTACTACAACAACCCAGAAATAATCCACACCAGATCCTGCATTCAGAATGGCTTTCAGTTGTGAAGCATTTGCCATCAACAAACTGATGTCTAGTAATCCTTTCGCAAGTGTTTTTTTTGTAGCATACTTGTTAAAAGGGAATTCAGGCTTGTCTAGATTCTGAAATGAAACACATAACGATTGATAAGTTTTCGAATTTCGAAATTAAATAACATCAACAACAAACAAACAAACAAACACCCAGAAAAGTTGTAGTTTTCTGTTGTATTCATCTCAGCCTAACTACATAATTTAACCATCAAAAGAATTATTTGAATACTAACTTTATATCTGCCATGTACTTTTGCATCATAAAGGTAATGAAATTAAAACTGCTACCCTTTCGTTTCGTTTTGTTTCGATTTCGTTACTAGTTTCATATGTACCCCCTTCAAGGAATGCATATTGTTTTCCTGAATTTCCACCTACACATCTGTGTCGTCAGCATACAGTTTCTTGAATAAACTAAAGGCCCAGTTGGCTGAGCAAGTGTCGGTCACTCAGCTTTCAGATTTTGAGGTATATTAAACAAGAACCCAAAAAATTTTACAAAGTAACAATCATCAAAAAAGGCCTAATTTATTTTCGAATTAGGAAAATAAGGAAAATTTCATTGGTACAGTCCATCCGTATGGATGATGCTTCATTATGAGTTTGTTGTACAACAAAATTTATTTTTGAAAATTAGTCACTCAGAACAAAAATTTCTTGTGAATGACACGTGTGTTTCAGAATGGAACAAAGTGTGAAAAGGACCTCCCTGAGGTGCTAGCTATGAACTATCAGTTCACTTTGCTAAGCATTTCCAGAGATTTTTTAATCAGCCAATCAGAAACAAGGAGTATGCATGGCGGACATATTTGATTTTCGACAAAAACAGAAATGAAAATCTTAATGTTGAACATTATAAAGAAATTTCCTGTCACGATTAGCTTACGACCTAAACAAATGACCTTTTAATTTACTATTATAATTATTATTATTTTGCTGCAGTGTATATACATTTTTACAGCGACCATTTCCAAATGTTTGTGGTATATTTTTACAAAGTATTCTGAAATACATGTAAATAAAGTTAAAAGCGTGCACATGTTTAATTAATTCCTCGAAAATTATGAAAAAGTTTGAACCAAAAAGAGAGAAAAAAACGAAATGATACATAAATATTAAAAAATACCTTAATGTCACCCACCTCTGTGCTAGGTTTAACAGTGGCCATTTTTCAACGCATATCCAACTTTTAGAGTCATAATCAAGAAAGACAACTGTGTAATTGTTTTTCTATTAACCATGTTCACTGGTTTCCGACATCAACTGAAACATAGTATATATTGATTCATTTCTTTAAAAATATGATATATTTAATAAAATATTCATCCTTTCTATCATTTTTTGGTTTTAATATAGATTTATAAAAAATAATTGAAACACATTAATTAATTATTATCATCATTTTAATATCTTATTGACAAAGGACAATAGCTTGGGTCTGCTCATCATAACTACGATGATTGAACGTCAGATCTTTATTATTATGAGTATTTAACAATTGAAAATAAAATTATTTGTTTTTAAAGTAAAGCCTAATTGTTATTATCGTGTCAATAGTTAAAATTACATAATTTGAATACTAGAAAAACGATCACTACATCAAACAAGGTTTGCCTTCAAACGATCATCGTCGTTTGTTTTGATTTTGTACGCATCGAGACCAGCGTGAAAAAACCACAGTATTGACTTGAATTTTCTTTAACTTTTAGGTCATTATAATGTTTTTGTTAAAGAAATGTAAAGAAACAGTAAAGTTTAGTGAAAATTCCTCTTACATTTGGATACATATCAGTCTTAGCATTTCGTAACTTGGGAAAGATGGCGTTCCGCCATTTTGTATTTTGTCATTCGTCGTTGAAAATTGACGATTTTCATTCGGGAAGGGACGGACGTTAATCGCAAATTAAACTAAAATGAACAGCATAAAATTGAAGTTTTATCTTCCGTCTTTAAAAATATACGTGCAAACCAGTGTTTCAACTTGTAATAATTATATAATATTCCCCTAAATGGAACGATCCCGTCGTAGAATACCAATTAATAGTTTATATGCAGTTTGAAAGGATTATGAACGAAATAAACGACAACATTTTAATTGAACAAGGACGGGAGAAAACCTTAATTTTAACTGTTGAGTGAAAAAAATGTCAAAGAAGAAGGTACTAACTATCAGAAAAACGTGCAAAATAAAAAGAGAAGGGATATAAATAAAACAAATTGAATATATTTAATTCCCCTATTGGATTGTAATTAAACATAAACAAGCAATATGGCCGACCAACCTATACGTCACAAATTCACGTGATGGCAGTAATAGCTGGAGATTTAAAAATAAAACTTACTTTTTTTACTTTTTTGCAACGCAGCTTTTTTATACTGATAACGGCAATACAGTAGACTTACAAAAGTTATAAATATTGTAATACTCACTCTGTACCTGGAAACAACAGAAGACGAACAGAAGGCTGGATAGGAATTGTACAGTGTATGTCATTGTCCTTTGAATTTTGATGTTCTCAGTAGCCTCTATAAAAAGTGGTGATCTGTTAAAAGTAATCTTTTCGCAGGCATAGTAGCGGACAACTTGAGAAAGCGAATAGAAAAATATGTTCATGTCAAAGGCGTTTCTTTACTGAGTTTTTGTTCTCCTTCTATTTTTAGATTTACGCCATTAACTGTGCGTTTTTAAGTATATCATAAATAGCAGCCCATACTTTTACGTTGCTCCGGAGTCTTGTTGATGACAGGGTTTGTATTACTTAATACCAGTCCAAAGTTCCCGAGTCTTGTTAATCATAGGGTTCGAATTTCTTAATACCCCTCAAAAGTACCTGACTCTATGTTAATCATAAGGTTTATTACTTAATACCCGTCTGAAGTACCTGACTTAATTTTTGGAATGAAGTCAGGTAATTCGGATAGGTATTAAGTAAATTTACCCTTAATATTTTAAGGACTTTGTTTTCAATTACAAATAGACATTTGTGTAGTATCCATTATGAAGATGCAAGATCCGCTCGTCTTCTTTGGTGTCAATACCAAACGAAGACAGAAACAACTTGTTGTTAACAAGGACCTCTTCTTTAGAAAGTGTAGTAGGTGTATACGTTGGATTAACAGATGTGCCGTTGAAGCCACGCTCGTTTATCAAGCAAACAAGGTAGTGTTTTAACAAACAAATACAATGTTATTTTTTGGCTGGAACAACAACGAATTTTTCATGGATCGCGTAGAAGTCCCTGAAAACAGCAGGGTCCTTGAAAACTAAAGGAGATTTGGTGCTCATTGAGGCTTTTAATTATTTCTGTTCGAATTTAAATTAATGGTCTGACAGTCTTGACCCATTCAGATGTATCTGAGTATATAAGTCCATATTTATTAGAGGCTTTGTATAACTGAATACCCTTCCGATGTTTGGATCTTTTAAGAATTATGATTTAATTTTAAGTTTACTTTTGATCTAATAGATAAAGTGATCGGTAAATAACTCAATGAATATCCTGTAGTAACGTTTGAAATTAAAAAGTACTGGCGTCATGATCTGTGATGTATAGACTATTCGCCAACTACCTTCTTTGCAATTATTTTTTTTATTAAATAAGATAATCAAATATGAAAGTACGCAAAGGTATCAGTCAAAAATTAATTGAAAGTTACCTATTTCCTTTGAATATATTTTGATCTTGATTAAAACACGAAAAAATTACCAAAACTGTTTAAAAGTTACTGAAATTTGTCACAAGTCTCACTTACTGAAACTAGGTATTCCTTCACAAGTTTTTCCTTTATTTAATGTCTCCACATTGAATTAAAGAAGAAAGTTTTATAAATAATCAAAAAGTGCATTATTAGATAAATTTATAAATTTAAATTTATTGTTATTTGAATATCTTTACCTTTAAGGACTTTTACAGCTTGTCTTATTGTGTGGTTATGTATTACGTATTTGAGGGAAGACGCAAGGCAACCAGTAGCGTTTGAAATATGTACATTTTGAATATCTGTTTCAAAGACAATCATACCATATCTCCTATTTATAAATACATGTGAAATATGTGCATCTCCCAAGTCAGACACCCGCAATGTAGAGGATGTTTTTTTTTTCTTTTTTTATTTTCTTTTCTTTTTTTCTGTGATTTTTTCAGTGATATTAATATTGTTGAATAGTGATGGGGGATTTTGTATGCTATACATTTCAAGGAATAAGCTCTCATCAGTAGCATTAGAATCAAAATATAGGAAATCCGAGTTCCAAACATTGTAAAAGCTCTCAAATCCAAACAAATAGGCAGCTAGATACAACTACTGCGATACGTTCTGAAGAATTTACGTATTTACAATGCTTAAGAATTTAAACAATTGCAGCAAATTTCTAGATTATTTGATAATACTAACGTTAAGCAAACATGGTTAAAAGTTTAATTGGCCGATTATTGTTGCAATAAACATTTGAATTGCCTTACAGCTTTTTGGGGGATATTTACAGGCGTGAAGCTTTAACCTGATGAAGATCTGTAGTTTGGAGGTTGATGTGGTCTTTCTTGGTGGTTGTACCCCCCTCCTTAAGGGCGACCGGGTTATAGAAATAGGCCTTTCTCTTTCTCCGCCTGCAGGTTAAATCCCTGGTGATTTGGCGTCCGTTTGTTGGACGGGATGTATAAATACTCAACTATCCTGAGAGTAACCGGGCTATCAGTCATGTAGCTGTCACCGAAGCAGCAACACGTGCTGCCGAGCAGGAACTTCGACCATATTACAACGTAGAGTGATGTCCAACTCCTTACATCGCCCTCGACGCAGTGACCCACTGGCAACCAGTCCTGCTGCAGTTGTTGAGGTAGGATGCGGCCATGAAAATCACTTAGCGGAACCGGTCTTCAACGCTCGGCAACGTTGTTCTGAAAAGTGCCGTTGTAGTCTAACTAAAGAAGTTACCGAAAGTCACCTTCAACGACGACAGCCTAAACAATGAACTAAATCGTCGAAAACATACATCAACTCCAACGAGCCTCCTTACCAAATTATTGCAACACCATTTCCAACGACAAAAGTTACAACAATACCATAAGTTCCACCAGGGACCGTCCGACTGAGAGCAGTAATTTGCTGTGTAGGACGTAAAAAACCATCAACCACCACGAGTAACAGGGGTTAAGAAATTACTTGCTCATTTTCTCCGCCATGAGATAGAGCCCCTCCTGGAAGGACGTCCGTTGTATGAGTGGGTTGTATTAATTCTAAAATCGTCTCGGACGGAACTTTACCGCAGTGCCCCGTGTTGGAGAAAATGCCACGCTCACAGTAGGTTCAAGATCCGTTAGGCTTTAAACAACTCCTAATGAGTGGCCAGTTACTTAGGCTAAATTTTCCGCCCCTATCCAAACAGTCCCAATTTGAAATCCCTTGGCTATAAAATTTCCCGGCCTTACCCCCTGCTTAACCCCTTTTATGATTTATTGTTTGATATTTTGTTCGGGTCCTGCATAGGCATGAAATATTTGCCAAAGAAACGTTAAACAATAATTAATCAATCAATATTGGTGGCTGTCTCATTGGCAAAATGCACCCTTCATCAACTGTTTATATTGATTACGTTTTAATAATTTGTTTCAAGAAACTGTTTTAAAAATGAAAGTCAAATAATATAATACCCCGTATCCAACTGCCTGTGATAAGAGGCGCCTGATGCAAACAAAAAAAACAGGAATCAGTATTAAAATTTCTTTGTATGCTAAGAAAACATATACCGTATACAATTATAAAGTGAATTGTTTTTGATATATATAACTTGAAAAGGTTAACTCTAGTATCAGATATTCTCGAAATATAAAAACTTGAATAGTGTTGCATCAAAAATGCATATTGCTTGCATAAAACGAATGTCATAAGAAACTCATTATTCCTTTACAAACCGATAGATCAAGGAGAGTAATCTATGGTCCCAATCCCGTTTGGAAATGATTTATTGGAAATTCGGAATGTTTTACTAAATTTTTCCGGACATCTTGTTTTGTTCTAAAAGTGTATGTTCGATCCCTTTTGGAACGGCCTGATATTTCTATTGCTGAAAAAATTGACCAAGTCTTTGAGTTTCATTTATTTAATTTTGAGTTCTCTAAAATTCCATTTAAGCCAGGGTTTAAATACATGTATGTAAATCTGGGTAACAGATGCTTGACTGTGCAGTTTTAACCATACACGCAGATAATCACCAATTTTTAAGAACCGATATTCAAATAACTGATTTGTTTAGAACTATTTAGGTATATGGTAGCGTTTAAAATGTCAACGGCTGTATGGAACTACTGTCTAACAATACAATGCTTTAATTTATTATATGACATTATCTTGTTGATAAACAATTGCAGTAGCACACAGGCTAAAGTTGTAAATTGTAAAAACACTTTCAATTCGCTGTCAAATTGCTCGCAAGTTTAAAGTTATTTTAAACAATTTACTGTTAAAAGTCCATCTGTCAAATGGCTGAAAGCTTTTGAACAATAGCTAGCTGTCGACGACTATTTGCCAACAATAGTTGAATCCTTGAATGGGAGCTTTGAACGCTCGTAAGATGCCGCTTGATTCATATTTATATTTAAATAGATACAGCGATTGGAAGTGAAACTATTGCTGTATGCCATCATATAGCTCGCGATTCAATAAAATTTTGTTCGTTGCATATTAGGTGTTTTAAAATATAAAATAAGACTAGTTTTACTAATAACTACTCAAATATAATAAATTGAATAATTCTTCATGTCAATAAATTTTGTGCAACATCGCGGATTCCATGTAGAATTCATATCCAAGACTTGTAAATATTTTAACGATTTCGATATAGTGAAAAGACCTTTCTTCTGTTTATCCGATAAACTGAATATATATATCTAAACGATAACTTTAGTATATTCGAACTCGTTGGATAGCCTAAGGTCAAGATTTAGGGCCTGTTCACACTACAAATCAAGTAAATCTGGATTAAACTGTAGTGTGAACGCAAAATATGGATTAAATATGACATCGTAATAAGTAACGTTACTTTTGGTCTCTTGATTTCTCCGTTTCAATTTTAATCCGGATTAAGTTAAGCCACAACCCCAACGCTAGTGTGAACGCAACGGGTTACCTGTATATACTGGCTTAAGTTGATCTGGATTAAGTTAATCTGGATTCAGTTAAGCTTAATGTGAACAGAGTCTAAGATTATGTTTTATAGATGCGATATTAATATCAAAGATAGATTATTTTCACATTAAATCAAAACATTTACGACTAACTATTGAATTATCTTTTTTGTTTTCGCTAGGTCTTCTTTTAATTTTTTCACGAACGTGTAGCCTAAATTTTTCTTAAAGCCTTTATAATCTTGATCAAGCTGCCGACTGTTCAAAAGCTTTCAATGGTGGTTATCGAGCCTTAAACATAAGCTGACGAGCTTTTAAGTTAATTTTCTTATCGTCAGCTGTCAAAAGAACTGGCGAATGTTCAACGGAGATCGTATTGCAAATGGAACCCAAGCTAGCTATCGTAGCTATCAAATTTAAAAAATCTTCACTTATAACTTTCACTAGGCCACTAATGTATTTATCTGACGTTTGTCTGAACACAATTATGATAACGAATACACTTGAATCGATGGCTGTCATTGTTTAGAGTGCAAAAATGTTTTTACCTGGTAGGGACTGTAACGTTACCTTAAATCTGCCACGGTTGTCTACTTAATGATGCGTCACAAAATGGGGGTAAGGAAACCATTTGACCCAGGAGTATTTTGGAGATAAATATTCAGTCCTTGTAAGAGGTTTAATTATATATTCATGTACAAAGTAAGTTGAAAATTAATTCGGGAGCTTGCGAGGTTTGGTTCTATTATTTCTTCGCAACAACTTGAGTTTAACAACTTTGCAACGAAAACCCCTTGGTTTCTGCGTCATGGAGACGAAGCTATTATACATAAGCCGTTCGAACAGTGTATAAGGAACGTTAATTATTCGCACAGGTCTACGATGAATAAGAATGCTGGTTTCCTATGTGAGGTCTAATTTTTATACCCCCTCCCCCTTTAAAGGTGAATATGAAATTTTGCAGATGGAATTTTTTTTTAATAATGGCTACCAAACGAAAATTACCACAAAAGTGAAACTTAAAGTTGTATGAGTTATTTCTAATGTTTTCAGATTAGTTAATTCGTAACTAATATCGTTGGAGTTTGTCGAAAAGAAAGATCATTTTTATTTGAAACTTAACATTTACTTATAGTTTGTAAATCTGGCTTATGTGTAATAACAATTGTCTCGGATAGTAAATTATCATACAAGGCCACAATTTCAAATTATACAAATGTAAAGTAGATCAAAAGTGCACGTACAAATTGGCATTTGTATAAAGCAGTGTAATTTCTGGTATAATTTAAATTTAATTCATATCCTAGCATTACGGTTTACTTATAGTGTGCTTTTTCTTACCCAAATAAATTATCAGCGGGGCGCTAGATATTTTATATTGGCTAGAATATCAATCTCATCATAATCCCAGATCCTAATTGCAGGTATTACGCAAGTTTAAATTGCATCCTTCACTTGGGAATTTTTCTATATTAGTTAATGGCATCTAAATTAACTGAAAAAAATCCACATAAGAAAATATTTTGAAACTATATAATTCTAGAATTCCCCTTTGCATTTTCTATCATTAAATTGTACTTTAGGGATTTGTTATGAACTATAAGCTTCTTCTTGTTTTTATTCTACAAGGTAATACATGTACACTGTAAATTAGTAGCGTCAGTAACGTGCTCGCAACCACTGCGAAATTCTGTGGGTTGGAAACAATGACATTTTACAAACTGATATAAGATGATCCTCCACTAAGCGTAAATACTTTCATTTGAACCTCCTTAGCTGGCTGAATACATACCGAAAAGTGTTGAAAGCTAAGCATGCATCAATTAAGCGTTAAAGTAAAGAATGGTCGTTTCTGTGTTTTAAAATATAGTGTGTGGAGTGAGGGATACTTACTCTATAGCTATGATGTAAATATATCATCCAGAGTAAAATTTTATTTTTATTTGTCAAATCTTCCAAGATTTTCATGAAATTTGTTTAGAAAATTCTTAATGTGTAAACATATCTTCCAAAGTAAATTTTGAATAATATTTAATTATTCCAGTATTATTTGAGTTTGAGTGTTTGTAACCTCAAGGTTAAAGTTGTGTCATTATATTCTATATGTTTATCTCTCTCTACTGCTCGGAGTAAAATATAAAGACAACCTTATGTTAAAACGACGATAAAGTAAGGCTCCTATGATTTTTTTCTATAATTAATGCTGGAAATTGCTTCTTTTGATTTGCCAAATTTCAGATTTCCAGGATATGTGTACGTGTGGTAATCTGGCATCATGTGGAAATATTTTCGTTCCCTAGATTTCACTACAATATATATCCGAGAGGTCCCGAAAGAAGATCGCTTAGGATATTGACCAGGA
>JARWCS010000013.1:1800374-1832512 GCA_034783895.1 Geukensia demissa | reverse complement strand
ACTTTATTTAGTTTGTGAGTGATTCGGCCAAGTTTACACATCAATAATTTCCTTCCAAACAGCCTTTATTACTATAAGAAATCGTGCATTCTGCTAATGTAGTCTTCAGAGTAAAGTTTTAGGTCAAATAATAAACAAGCCTACGGTGAAGTAGTCCTTTTAGGTCTACTGTCAGGGTATCGATAGTTTTATTCAGTTTGAAATATTTTATAACACTAAGCCTATCGACTTGCATACATATCATGAATATTGTCTTTGATATTTTAACTACTTTGACTTACAAAATGATTGGGCACAATCTTTTTAAAATATAATTTTGCTCAAAGTTTTGGAAAGAAAATATCAAAATCAACACAATACAAATACGTTACTGGCGCAAAACAAGATAGCCAGTTTAACGTTAATATTTAAAAATGAGACCGTTATTACAAGCAAAATTCAAGTTAACTAATCTTGAATACCCCCTCCGCCCGTATTGATTGCTCCTGCCTCAATTAAGAATCGTTGTTGTATGTCTTCATTCTGTTGTTATTGAAATGCCTGTTAAAAATCAGGTAGCTCCCTACACGTGCTCTACGATATATTTTGGTCAAGTCCAATGTAGAATACCCATGTGAGAGATCAAAAGTGAATAGTCCAAAGAAGCAAGACACTGTTGAAAAAACTAAAAGATAAAACGAAAACAAATAGAACAAAGGCTTGGAATTCACGAACTCTTTTGAAAACAGAAGTGGGAACAGGTGCTCCGGAAGGTTAAGCGTCCTCTATCCGGCGCGCAGCACCCGTCGTGGAGTCCTTATATGTCATGTCAGTGTCAAATCAGGATGTCAAAATTAGGAGTGTCAATTCATCTTAAATTGGAAGGAATCGCACGAAATCCTATATATCAAGGAGTAGGACCAGGTGTCTGGATGGGTAAGCATCTCCTTGCCTTCGCGCAACACTCGACGTGGATCTTTAACTCTTATCTGGGTTAACGTCAATCCGAGAAGAGGTAAACTTACCGGTAAATGTAACAGGTCCATAACGAGTTGAGATACACTGATACCATATGGATCAACTTATTCCTGATGGCGACCATAAAATTGAAGTAGGGACGATTTCAACCTTGATTGTATGTATCTTTGTTTTAGTAAATTTTGCGACAATATCAAGGCTCTCTTCAGAAAATCCTGATACTTGGAACAGGCAAGAGAGTATGACATTGGAAAACATGTTTTGAAACAAATAAGTCGATGCCACTGTCTGTTCGCCAAGAGTATTCACCTGCCTAGTTGTAAGAATTGTCTGAAATGAAATTAATCACTTATTGTTACGTTAACCAGAGAGGTCTATTAGTTTTCTATACAGCAAAATTGGTTTAGCCAGTCTCTGTATTAGTTTGTTAAGTATAATTTCTGTACATTTTAAGTCTTTGTAAGCATTTTTAAATGGTCTGTATTCTTGAGCCATAAGGATTCCCGAATTTTAGTAGTTATATGTGTATTTGGTGGAACCAAGTCATTTTTAACTGCATGATCGATCAATATGTATATCCATTACAAACATATGTAAAAGAATATAACATAATTCTAGACAAATCATGATGCTCCAACTAAAACTAACCAAAAGTCAGATAGATTAACATGTGGCTTGTTTGATAGGCGCCTACTCATACTTAGAGGAAGCGAAGGAAAACCGAAGGGCAAGACAAAAGTTTAAAGTCGACAGACACGACAAGAATATGAACATATACATGTTAAACTTAACACAAACATACGACTATGACGGTGGAGACCCTTAAAAATCCGAGAGAGACCCGGGTGTATCGGAAGGTAAAGCAATTCCTGTCTTTTTAATAGAACTGAATCAAACACGGCTAAATTTAGGATGATTTGTTTATCCCTTTACAAACAAAGGGGAACACTATTTAACAAGTTCAAAATAAATGCATAAGTAATAAAATTATGTTGACCTTTTAAAAAAATCCATTTATGGAATGTTTTATATTCCATTACAATACAAAACGTAAGCTTAAACAATGAGACAAGGAAGAAAATACCAACATTTTCTGAACCAAATGATAGATCGTTTAAGTGATAGGCATGTTAATTAAGGGGGGGGGGGGTTGATTGCAGTAAACTTCCTTTTTCTTACCGTATAACAAATTGGTCCATTTTAATTTATTTCGAATGTAAATGGTGTTTTCTTTTGCATGGCTTTTACCATAAAATCATAACTAACGCTGTGTCCAAACAGGAATCAAAATGATAAAACTGTGGAAATTGTGACATTCAAGATTAAGTAACGCAGTAGTTCATGTTGTTTTACCCATTTTAATCAATTTACCAATAAATCGAAATGGTCATTCCTTCACATGACATCATGACGGTTTTCACACGGCAGATTATGTTTAAAAACACTGTGATTATTACGCATTTCGTTTATCCTCTCACTGACAATGTGACAAACGAATGCTAAGTAGAAACCAACCAAGAAAACATAGATAAAATTTGAGTATCAATTTTATGCAAGAATACCGCATCCATATACTTAAAATACGATTGAAATTTACCGATGGTCTACCTGTGAATGCTGTTCAGTGTACAAGATTTTGGAGGCAAATAGTGTCCTTTGTAATACAATTTTTCAAATATGACATGTTTCTTCCTAGCAAATATATATTCCAGTTTCCTTTGTTTAAATAAACGAGGATTTATTCAGGTCTTTACTACCATGCAACTTTGTTCACTTATTTAGAATATTTGCGTTTTCATTCAGTTCTCGTGATTGTACAAGTTTTTAGAAGTTTTGATCTACGAACGATTGTTGTATCAAGTACAAAAGCCGAGAGGTGCCATTCAACTGGATAATAATAGCTGCCGAATACCAACTGAGCAACTACGGATTTTTTTACCGTTCTTCGTTGTTCAATATGTAGCCCTAGCGTTTTAATTTATGTCTGGTTCTTTTCTTCTTTGTCTTTCCACCGATATTTTGTGTATTCCTTGAAAGTGATCTAGAGGGGAAAAGAGGACTTTTTACGTCATTGTTAACAGTAGGTTGTCGTGTTCTATGAATAGTTTCACATTTCGTATTTTGGGAGCTTCCGTTATGTCATGGACTCTGGTTCATTATTGTAGGCCGTAATGGGACCTGTAGAAGTTTAAATTCGATTGTCATTTGGTGCATGACTGTGTCATGAACAAACATGCCACATCTCCTATTTTTATAGAATTAACATAATGGAAACTGAGAGGCATACTCAATAACCGCAGGCAAAAAGGATATTCGCGGTTATATTAGCTTTTAAAAGCTCATGTGTACATGCTGATTAATACATCATTTTTGCGTCTTTGATTATACGATCATAAACAACGATACATTTGTTATACAAGTGTTATTTCAAGAGGCAAACCATTTTTGGAATTTCTAATTGGAATTGCAGCATTTTCATTTTATTTGTTATTAAGCATAATTGAATGGTCAGTGGCTATATTTCTGTATGGTTGTCCAGTTATTGGATATTTATATATTCTTGTCCAAAACGATGAATTCGTCCTTCCTTACTTATGGTAGAATTCAATTTGCCTGATGACTATTATATTTATGTCATTGTGCATTGCGTTTAATATATATATATACCGAAGTTTACAGATAATTTTATGTCGAATTTGTACGTATACATTTACTGGAATTATTGCGTATCCAGACATTACGTTACGTTGTTTTCACCATCACGGTTGAACAACACCAACACGTTGACGCTGTTTATAGCAACGCGTTTTGGAAACTGTATTATCATTTCAAAACGAGCTGTTGCGGGGGTCTTTAACATGCGAAGAACGACGCATTCTATAATCCAGGGTCGGCTTTAACTTTTCCGTCTATGAGTTTTCGATTTTTGTATCTCCCACAACCTAAGACGACCCTTTTGGAAGGATATGGCCTAGTGCCTAGTCTTCCTTTGACACGCGCTTTGAGTACACCCTGCTGCTAGAGAAACCATATGACGCATGTCTATAATGTCTGTAACCCGGCCATATGAGGTCTAAGGCGATGTATTTAAAAAAAAGAAGCTTGAACGAATATGGAAAATGTTAACCTTCTTATATAAATCTCATTTCTTGTGTAGTCTTGGTATCCAGAATAAGAAGTAAGGTTTAAATTTTCCTACAAACAACGTATTAACGAACGCTGGATCCATACTGTCATTTTAGAGGAGAACCATAGACAACACTTCATACAAAGACCTATTTTATCATGTTGCTACTTGTATTTTCTTTGCCTTAATGAGAAAACGAATGCAAGGGTCTATCATTGTTCGTCGAATTCCGTTGATAATATTACGTTGGTGTGTTTTAGCATTTTTTACAGGAAAACATACATCTTTTTTAAAATTATGAAAATTCTGAAGCATGACATTTGTTTATTAACTTTGATATTTATCATGAAATGAATAATAATTTACCTGTAAAGAAAATATTCGGATGGAAACTTTTTCTTCATCATGCTGCTATCTATATATATTAACCTATAGATTACTAAAATTTGTCTTTTTTAGACTTCCTTGTCTAAACAACAAAGGTCAGACACATTTAACACAAATATGAGTTTAATTCTAACGTCAAACGCTTCATACGTACATTTTTACAACTTTTGAACTCGTGGCGGGCGTGAGCCCTTTATATCATGAGATAGGGACGTGCCGCTGAAAGAGGTAGTAATTTTCAGCTTTAGAATATATGATAAGGTATAATTGTTTGTTTGCTTCATTGGGGTTGAACGCCACTTTCGACAATATTTCAGTCATATCGCGATGGTCCTTTTACTAATGGAGGAAAGCCGGTGATGCTGACAAACATTCTCACGTTCCATTAGGTATGAAAATCATAGTGAAATTTATGATAAGGTCATTATAAATATTAGATGATGTGATTATCGCTTCGTCAATTTCAAGGTCAGTGGCTATGAATAGAACAAAATTTGGGAAATATGAGGTTTCCGGATGCGTACTCTTGAACTTTTTATTAGTTATATATACCAAACTTGGTTGAATTATACAACTAAGAAACAAGAACAACTCCTACAGATGTTGGAATTACTAGGTCAAAGGTTAAGGTAACATGGATTATTAATTGAATGAACAACTATTTATATTCCAGGAACGCTAATTTTTATGTGACCAGTGCCTACAATCACCCGGTTATTTTCTTTGCCTTAATGAGAAAACAGATCTTCGAATTTTTGAAAATAATACGTCGGTGTTTTTTTTCAGCATTTGTACAAGATTCAATACATCCTGTATAAAAATTTAAAATTATTTGTTTTTTCGTAACTTTGATACCGGTATTAAATTTAAGATGGCTGTAGCCAGTTATATCACATATCTATTTCTATATTGGTCTACAATAATACAGCCTCTTAAAATCAGCAGGTATTGGCTGAAAATGGGTATCGCTTAAGAAAAGTTCGAACGAAGGACGGACGTCGATCATGATCACTAAATCATCCGTAAAGCCGGAAATAACAAAAAGAAGTTTTACAAATTGTTTAATTCTACCTTTCACTTCATTAATAATAATTCGTCATCCGATAAGTTTTAGCTGCAGTGACCATCTCAACCAGATATGATAAAGTACACTGGAAACCATGGAGACCACAGACACCAACAAATCTTTTTCACACTTAGTTTTGAATTCTCATCAAAGTACACACTATATATTTTGATTATATCGGCCATGTTAAATATATTTTTAAAAAATACGTTATAAATATTTTCAGTCGTAAAATATCTGCTCAAAGTATTCTGTTTTAGTAAAGTACAGTTGATGCCAAAAATCTCTTTCATTACACCTTTTATTTAATATCAACATCAAGGAGTAATTCATCTTATAATTCTTCTTCATCTGAATGGTTAGCTCTTCCTTCTTGTTCTATTGTGTCTTTAAACTGGATACAGTCGTTCTTTATCGGTTTTGATATGTTTTTATGTACATATATGTACAGTTTACTGTAATTATCAACAATTTGTTTCATTCAAAGTGTCTGATTGGTCAGTTTGTCTAGTAAACATATTGTATAACCACAGTATCGTTGTTTTTGTATAGATAATCCAAGACTCCAAAATGATGGATTAATCAGCATATACATGTGTGCCGTCAAAACCGAATAAAACTGTGAATATCCTCTTTGTCTATGAATGTTCAGTTTGGCTACTAATTTCCCTTTGGTTGATAGCTACTGTTAACAATGAAGTAAAGAGTCCTCTTTTTTCCTCTAGCCCCTGTTCCATGAATACACTTAAATCAGAAGGAAGACAAAGAAGAATAGAACTAGATATAAAGTATAAGGATAGGGATATATATGGACCACCAAAGCAGGGTAAAAAACTTCTCTTGCTCAGCCGGTATCCGACAGCCATTGTTATCCAGTTGAATTGAACGTCAGCTTTTGTACTTGATATAATAAAATCGTTCAAAAATAGATAATAGATCAAAACTTTTATAATCACGACAACAGAAGTAAGCAGAACGCAAAATATTTTAATGATACATGAACTTGTTTTTTTGTTGAAGAGTTGAAAGCTTTCTTAGATCCTTCTTTTAGCAGGTGGCTAACTGAAATTGGATTGGCAATTATCCAAATGTTCTCGTAATTGTTTTTCCTAGATTTTAATTGTTGTGTAAATTCAAAATTAAGGCACCGGTAGAAAAAGGGACATAAGCCATCCCATTACATATTGAAAATTCCACCAGAAGCTAACGTCAATCAATATTGCATTACTATTACACGAAATAATGTCCATGTGTGATGATATATCAAAATTGTTGCGACAACATCGGTATCCCATAGTTTGATTTGGGCTTATAATATACTAGCTGAAAACAAAAATGTCATGTGTTAGAAAGGTTCTGCTCAAATAGCATATAAATCCGTGTTTTATTTCAATATCTTTCACAATAGGCAAAGCTTTATTGAACGCTTGCAGGAAAGCAAGACCAATTCTCTCCATAGTATTTTTCTCTCCAATCAACACTGGACATGATCCAGTCACGTTAATTCTAAATGATTTGGAATAAACGTTGTAACTCAGCAAGCCAAATGAATAAACAGAAAATTCCTTCATCAAATGTAAAAACTGAGAGCCTTCATTTTGTCCAGGATAGGTCCAAATCCATTCTAATGGTGATATTGTACATCTCTTCTCATTTACAGTTAGACCGTGTTGAAATTTAAGTTGTATTCTAAGCAGATTAATTTGGTATTCATACTTTTGAAGCTGATATAAAATTTATTAACATCCTCTTCGTTTATTTCCGTTTTACATTCATCGTTCTCGTGGTCAATTTGGGGGTACACTGTTCAATAATTATCACGGCTTTGCATCAAATGACCATTTAGTTCCATAATTTGTAAAAGTTTATTTTTGACTTTGAAGGAAGTTCGATAACAAGTCAATCTCTTTTTTAATATTCATTTAAATGCTATCAAATATTGCACACAGAGATACGAGGAAGTATATATTCACCATTCACATTCAACGGTATGGCCATAAGTAAATAGAAGACCCGTATTGTCCTTAAATGTGTCCTCTTTCAGTTGACCCTTTGGGATATCATCACTCCATCTTTATGTTATTTGATAGATAAATTATATTTGAACGAAAGCATACCTATATTATGATTAAAACCACAGTTACCAAAAAATATTCTTTTAAAACCATATTTGACATTTTTACTTTGTCTTTTGCATTTGTATTGATATGCATAAAGGTAAAAGAATTACATCTCGACAGACTTTTCCCAAATTCTGTCAGTGTAAGGCTTAAAAAAGAAACAATTTTCCCAATTAAAGGTATTATTAACTCCAGTGTAATTTTATTACGAATTGCGTTTATCAATTAATAAATGTATTCGTCTGAAAAATTTTTTGGGTAAAATAGCAATTAAGTTATTTAACTTGTTTGTTGTACCGTTTTAACTTCTTTCTGTCAATTTCATCTAGCTATGAGTCAGTAAACAGTATATGCTCCAAAATATAACAGGTCTTTTTAGATTTGTTTTACAATTTTTGTTACTTCATTTATTCTTTTTTCCTGAGTAGATCTGCACTTTCAGGAAAACAACGTTCTTGTTTAAGATGTACAACTATATTTCAGAAATAAAAAATACTTCTACTTTTACGTTTTAGTTTAACTTAGCTTGTCTTCCCTAATTCCACTCTTAACAATCATAAAATTTCTAAAGCGTTCTAGGTAAAAGGCTGTTTCCAACACAAAAAAACCTTTAAAACGGGATTTTAAATTCCAAGAAACCCCTGTTATCATTGTGTGAATGTATCAAATAAAGCTATAAAATGAATAGATTGTGGGATCTAATATTGTGTTGGAACTGAAAGGAGTAGCCACTTTTCCCTGTAATAGTTTCACTTTCAACACTAACGTTAAGAATTTGTCGTCTGCCTTTTATACAAAATTACATCGACAGCCGAATTACCTTAGTAATAGCATACAGAAACCGTACATATTTTTTAAAACACCGAGTACGATGCCTCTGCGTATGGAATAAGTTAGGAATAAACAAAATCCAATCTAATCGAGTTTATGATCATTTTAGCAGTCCCAAAAATTGTTCAAAATAAATGGATTGTAATAGCTATCAAACTTTAATATCATGATTGTTAAAACCAGGGCTTAAGGACAAATATGAAATCTTTACATATATGCTAGATATTATGGATTTGTACAGGCACAAATTTGGCAAGTTTTTTTTTTAGATAGTATCGGCTAAACCAAATAAATAGTTATGTAGTTATGAAATCATGCTCCTTGTATATATTCTTTATGCCTTAACTTTTCTTTTTAAGCATATACAGTTCTGGTAGGTGTCTGTGTTTTAGTTTGCATGAATAACTACTGTCAGCGCGGCTCACTTTGGAAATCGCCATTTTTCAATTTTGAAGATTTTAAAATGGGATGTAGGCGGCATAATTTTTACTGAAAATGTATCTAGGTATGTCGTCATTTTTAGTGCAAAATATTTTTTCGTTCTCAAGTGATTTTTTTACTTTCGGTGAAAAAGTGACTGGAATGGGAAAACTTCTTTAGTAAATTTTTTGTGCATTAAAAATTTCCTAAATAATGATTATATAACCAAATATGTGGTGTTAAACTGCAGATTATAATTATCTGATCATAAAACAACCAAAAATTTGTACTTGTAACATGAAAGGGGCTTTTAATAGCTAATTTAAGAAAATCCGCCAAAGTGAGTTATCTCCCTTATCCATGCAAAATCCCATAGACAAAACAACTTAACCAGATTTGAAGAAACCATTGAATAAATTTGCACAACCATTGAAAATTTATCAACGACTAAGTAAGACTGATATTTTTATTAAGCATGGGTCAATCCAAAACAGCTTGAAATATGATAAAATTGAAAAAGCCGATTTCTGAAGTGAACTGCGCCGACACTAAGTACCTAGTGCAAAAATGGGCAAAGAGCTTATAGAAAATAAAGATACATAGCCCTTAGTCCAAATAATTATGACGTCTACTTCGTATCTTTGCTTGATTTTTTTTCTTGGCGATCCTAAATCGATGTAGGATTGCCAATAAAAAAACAAAGATCTGAAGTAGTCATCATAATTATTTGTACTACATAGCCCTATTATGTAGTCCTATAACATAGTACCTCGGGAGGCGATATTTACTGTTCCGGTTATTTTATATATTTTCTATTCTTTATTTTTGCTATTTACTATTTGTTGTTTACTATTTTTACTATTAAGCTGCCGCCGCGAGGACTTCGCATTCCCCAAATCATAAAAAATGAAAAAATCCCAATGAAAACGTAAAATATGAACATGGAATGCTAAGTCATCTGTTATAGGACTACCCCATTATGCACTAATTAAGCCCCCATCTTTTCTCCCAGTATTTCTCTGCTAAATCAATGAAAAGTTATGAGGTCATGGGGGTAGAAAGGTCTGTATTATCTGCTTAAGCTATTTATAATCTTAAACATAACTCTCTATACATAAGTTTTTATTATTAATATCTCCATACCATGTGTTATATCAAACTTTCCAAACTGCTTTGTACACCTTGTTTCGACGTACGCAGTTGATGTGGAGTAACAAAATTCACCAGTTATTTCATTTGCCTCCTCTATTGTATTGACACTGCCATAGTATGGCCCGTCATTCCATTTGAACAAATCTAGCCATGGAAAAGATGATCTTGCACGTTTTACCGGTAACGTTCTCCTTTCGCTTTTACGGTTTTTCCAAAGTTATTTTTGTTTGTCAATATTGCACATGTGCGTCCTTCAACACTTCCGATCGTATTCCACTCATTGTCATTGTCCCGATCCGAGTAGTATAGCGAAGGACGTAGAAAATTAAATATCACGAGGTTAAGGCACCAGTGTAGCTCATTGAATGCAGATCTTTATAGAGTTTACCTTTTAAACGATCCAAGATGTTCCTGTGGTGCACCTACTGAAGATAGCATTCTCCATTTTCTAGAATGTCATTTATACCAAAACGAACGTACAACATTGTTATCAGAATTGTTTGATTTCGAAACACTCCTGTTTGGAAATGAAAATTACAATAACAAAACAAACTCGAAAATATTTGAAAAGGTCCGTAATTTCATTAAAAACACAAAAAGATTCTAAGAGGACAAGAGTCAGCAATGTGTCTTGTAGTTAAACTGCATGTCTATTATTCTATGTTATATCTGTTTTGTTGTTAATATATGTGTAAATTTTGTATAGGAGAGGACATCCACAAGTTGGTCTAAATTGTCGTCCGATCATTTTGCTCTCTGCATTAAAATATTATTAACGTAAACTAAACCCTTGCTAAAGGGGCGTCCATTAGTTCGAGTTTGATGTATAAATACTCGAACTCCCTTTCGCTAAGGTTTTGCCGGGGAAAGAATAGGCACTAGGTAACACCGTCCTGGAGGCACTAGTCCTCTAAAAGGGGCGTCACTGGTTGTGGGGATGTATAAATACACAATCCGTCTAGAGGGAGACATTAAACACGCCCAGTGTTTAGGAAATGCCACGTCCGAAGCACGATAAAGATCCCTTGTAACAGCTCATTTTGAGTGGTCAGTAGGCGGCCAGCTACAAGGCTAAATTTTCCACCCCTATCAAACCCGCAATTTTTCCAGTGGCAGTCCCTCCTTTCCGGTTCCTTCCTCACAGTCTACATATTGATTTATTGTTTGTTAACTTGTTTCCGTCCTGAATATGCATGAAATATAGGCCACTGGACGTTAAGCAACAATCAACCAACCAATCAATCAATCAATATAAATCGACAGATTAACTTGTGTCTACTGTTGACGGCATTTTAAACCGTTAATTGTCACAGATTGTTTACAACTAAGTACAAGTGTAACTCAATGTTACGACACCATAATCAATGATGAATGTACTTATTTAGTATCTCTCACTTTACAAATTAAATATATATGATGATATTTTGGTAAAAACACAGACTTACCACTCTTAAATGAAGATATAATCCGTATTATAACCAAATAGGCAATATTTTTCCGAGAACTCACAAACACCTGTTAGCCATGACAAGGGCGGGTAATTGTAGACTTAGACTTTGTAAAAAAGTGAACACGCTATTCTTCGGACGTGAAGATTTATATTATTCCATAATTTTTACTATCATGCAGGGACGTATAATCTGTTAATTTTGTCCCTGTTACTATATATGCTGTCGATTAAAACCTCTTTTACTTAATATTATTTATCCAATGATTTTTTATTCTCTAAAGAATTAAAGTTGAATTACAATTCATAAAGAAAAATTTTAATTTCTTTGCGGCACGCGTACTTCAGTCGCATATACTTTCGAAATCCATGCAATTGTTTTCCGTGAAAGTTGCAAATATGACAAATTATAATTACAGTCGCATTTTCCCAGTACTAAACTGCATTTCTTTACTTTATTTTATAAAAAAAAGTACTTGTTCTTTGATTTACGAATATATCTCATAAGTTTTGATTCTTGCGTCAAATTTTAAAATATAATGTTAAGATGCAGAATTATGCGTAGTAGACTGCCGTTTCAATTCTTAAAATTAACTTTCACGTTAGGCCATAGAAAATGAACGTGTTTTTTAAACTTCATTTTCCTTCCTATTTTGGCTATAAGAACTTATTTTATTTAATATGATTTATTCAACATTGTGGCATTCTACAAATAAAATATTTTGTTCAATAAGTCTTCATTGCCATTTTCGCAAATGCAGTTTGGCATTTAGGCACAGTCATTCTTGCTATTAAAAGTATTACAGTTGTGTCAAAAAATTATGATTTATTTCTCATATTTTATACATTCTTGTTTAAGATTTATTTCTTTTTTGTTAAACTATTTTTTCTGCAAACATTAATATCCAAAAATGGTAAGATAATCTCAAACTGTAACTACAACTTTCAATTTTGTATCTTTTTATCAACTTTAAAATTTGTTGCTTTAAAATGTTAAATAAAGTCGATTTTCTTTTAAATAAACTTGTTTTATTGTGAAATAAATATTTTTTAAAGCCATGCATTATTCTTACTTCAAAACGAAATGCTCTCATTATAAGTTTTGGTTATTTCTTTTAGTTATATACCACTTGCAGTAAAAGTACTTCTTTACTAATAAGTGCAATTTTAGGTGAATTGTTAACCCAAAAAGAACTAAAACTTCTTAAATATTTCTTGTTTTTAAAATCTATTGAAATAAAACATTTATATGATTTTTCATGTTCAGCAGAACGAACGGAATTTCTCAAATTTATAAGGATTTTGTAAATTAATTTTGTGCTTCTTATCACCCAAAACAAATTAATCAACAGTATAGTATTTCACCAATAAAATTGCTTCTGGATTGGAATCAAACATGGTTTAAATGATCACTTTAAGTGTGCTGACCAAGTGTCATTAACCTTATACAGCATGGGAAATATACTCTCTCAAAAAGAAACGAAACACCGACATTTCCAAATCAATTGTTTTCGGTTTTTTGTTTGAAATACTTAAATTTGCCGATAAAAATGCCTAAAGATACAAAATGTTCCCAAATTAATCTTTTCATATTATTGTGACGCCATTTAGCTACTTACAAACATCGGAAAAGTAAAAAATCATTAAAATTGGAATTTTGCTGCTCCCAACAACCTGTTGGAAAGGATCGTTTTGAAATAACATCTTTTGTCAATGACAACTCCTTGAATTGCACTCTACTAAATGAACAAATTCACAATTTAATTTGGACTCTTAGTGGTTATATAAATTCTTCTTTAATTGTCACTATGTTAAGTATAGCTGGTTGTTTCAAAACATACAACAATAAAAAAATGTTCTCTAAACGTTTTACAGCTCCGCGCATTTGCAAAAATGTTAATTGTAAAAACTGCACCCTTGAGTGCAAAATTTGTTATGCATAAAGCAGTTCGAAGGATTATGCCTATTTTAACAAGACTTCAACAAAAAATACCAGAACAGAACGTGTTTTGTGATTCGTCAATAATGCAAAACCTTAACTGCAGGTAACCATTTGTTACATGTGTATATTCACTATAAAACTGCTATTGAACGCTATGGTGAGAAATACGAAAATTAATTATTATGTTTAAAATGTTTTTTGTTTGGACATGCTTCTGCGTTTAAGTGGAGTGATCAAAACATAAATGTATGAGCATAACTGTAATCGACTATCGAATAAGCGTTTTTAGACCTTTTTAAAAGGTGTTGCCCGATATGGAGTTTTCTTTCTGTTCTTTAAACATTTATGAAAATTATAAAAAAATAAATTAACGTTATTTTAAATAAACTCATCGTAGGTCAGGGATTACAAAATAAATAATAAGTTATTTTTTAGCAAGTCGCCAGATCGAAAATCTGATAAAGCAAATTTGGGAAAAAATACTGGAATTTGATTCAAGCTAGATAAGACGGTAACTTTTAGATTATATTCTGCATGGGTTTTATCGAAGCTCACTTAGGAAATGCTTTTCGCTGAAAATTAACCGAAGTCGAGGCGATTTTTCTCGAAATTTCCAGGAATTTACACATAATGTTCAAATTTCACGAAATTGCCTCACATCAATTTAAAAAAAAATACTTAAAGCTTGTATTCGTCAAAACCAATGACGTTATACATATGTATTAAGTATATCGGATTTATTTCGCAGACATTGTTTTTTTTTGTTTTTTTTTTTGTAGCCCCGCTGTTGCGTATCTTTTCTTTTTTTTTTTTTTTTTTGGTAGAATATACATACACCATTCTTGGGAACCATTGGACTAAAAAACACAAGCATGACCTGAATAAGTCTTATGTGGTTTCTGACCAAGTGTTGTTATTTTTATGTCGATCTATCATGTAAGATGGCCACTTTGTTAAACAAAGGACCTTATGAGAATTGCATACAAACAACTTCTTCTTAAAAACCACTGACCGAATTAAAATAAAAAATGACCCAAATGTCTCTCATAAGGTGCTGATCAGGTGTTGTTTATGAGATGCTGATCAACTGATGTCACTTTTTGCCGATCTATGGGAAATACTCAAAGAGTATAAAAACTAAATCTGTAGTGACAGCTATTCACCGATTCTGTATTATTCAACTTGAAAACACGTAGGAATATATCAATGATGTCATGTTATAATTTGATTTATCCGATGTGATCCATTGAACACAACTCCAGTGATCGAAACAGGCTGCACAGAACCTCACAATAGTTTCTTTTTTTATTTTGTACATGTACCTTTAATATTATGTTTCTTTTTCATTTTTATCTTTTGTATTGGCATTCTGTTCAAATTTTTATGCTTAAAGACCACTTCTTTTTATTCTCTATCATTTTTATCTTAAAAATAACCAGGGTCTGTGTCATCGAAGATGTCTTAGGATAAGGACCATCTTAGGACAAATCTTAGTTTTAACACAGGTCACCAAAGATGTCTTAACTTAGGATACGTCTCAATTTTCATCTCAACTTTAGGAATGCTTAATAGCTGTCTAAAGACAGTCTTAGGACTAATTAACTTTAATACCATAAAACAAAATGTATAAAATGATGAATATTGAAAAAAAGAGATGTGGTATAATTGTCAGCCACCCAAAAAGTATTACATGTAATTACTTTTAATTTAGCCGGATAAAAATCTCAATTTCCCGTTGGGTTCCTTCACTTACTCATTGACAAACGCATGTATCAATCGTCAAGAGAAATCAAATGTGCATTTTATAATACTTTGAACAGCACGAAATTTTGGCACATGAACTGTTTACCTTTATTTACAAAGATGTAGTACATCTTTCAAGATTATCTACTAATTTACTTATACGGGCATCATTTAACGCATGTCAACGGACAGCTTGCTTATCATTTTTGTAACCGCAATGATCTTCGGTGAATATTCAGAATCAACATAAACTCGGCATCAACAACATTTATATGCGAACTTGCTGATTGACGCTCCGTCAATTTTGGGTTAAGTTCACATGTGGTTTTAGCTTTTTTACTAACAACACCTTCAGCTTTTTGTGAATTTATAGATATATTGTGTTTCCGTTTACTGTAATTATTTGGTGTACTTTCAGACAGAACAATATTTTGTGAATCATCGTATATCACATTGTGAGCTACAGATATTATATCGCTTGTCCTCTGAGGACGGCCGGGGTATAAAAATAGGTCGTTCGGTTTCTCCGCCTGTAGGTAGAACCCCTGCTACATTGGTGCCTTAACTTCGTTTGAATGATATTTAATTTTCTACGTCCTTCGCTATAGTACTCTGGTGATTTGAAAGTATCTGTTTTGATTCTTTACAGAATAAGTTTCAAAATTAATTTAACATTTTTATATTATGTACCTGCACAACTGTAGCTCTTTATGGTACTTATCTTATTTTTAATTACTGACCTAAGCAAATATCACAGAAACAGATTTTTTTATTTTGCTTAATTTTTTTCTTGGAGATGTTCCATCAGACCCCCAGAAAAAATTAAACAAGGATCTGTAGTAGACCTTGTGCTGGAAGTCTATTTTTGAATACCTATAGATCTACTGTTCTGCAGCTTACATTCATATTACTGTCAGCTCGGCTCACTTTGGAAATCGCCTTTTTACAATTTTGAAGATTTTAAAATGGGATGTAGGTGGCATACTTTTTACTGAAAATGTATCTAGGTATGTCGTCATTTTTAGTACAAAATATTTTCTTCGTCCTCAAGAGATTTTTTTATTTTCGGTGGAAAAGTGACTGGAATGGGGAAAATTCTATAGTAAATTTTTAGTGCATTAAAAATAAAATTTCCTCAATAATGATTGTACAAACCAAATATGTGGTGGTAAAACAACCAAAAATTTGTACTTATGACATGAAAGGGGATTTTAACAGCTAATTTAAGAAAATCCGCCAAAGTGTGTTATCTCCTTTCTCCATGCAAAATCCCATAGACAATGCAACTTAACCAGATTTGAAGAAACCATTGAATAAATTTGCACAACTATTGAAAATTTATCAACTACTATGTGATACTGATATTTTTATTAAGCATGGGTCAATCCAAAGCAGCTTGAAATATGATAAAATTGAAAAAAGCCGATTTCTGAAGTGGACTGTGCCGGCAGTAATTGACTATCATACCACATCACATATTTCTATATGAATGAAATAACACTCATCATAAACATTTCAGAATTTATTTTTTCTGACAAACAATATTCTTGAACTTTCTCTAACACAATAGATATAAGTTTACTTTTAAGATTTGTTTCAGTGCCATCTACATTTCCCAATGAGTCCATGAAATTGATTGCTCTGTCATTATTTTGATATTAAATTTGTTTTAAATACAGCGTGCTCTGTATATAAAGATATATGTATAAATTGAATATATTTCCACTCCTTGTGGTATATAATAATATGAGACAGGTGCAAACTTTAAAAAGCAGGCCACCAAGTTACAACTTTGGTTATTTCATTATCCTATGATGTAAATCTCTTTCAGAAAATTTGCTTTAAAGCATTTTAAATGCACAATTTAAAAAATATATTGGGTAAAAATGAACTATTAAAGCTTAAATAAAATTTTTAGTTACATTTTCCTTTTTAACTACAAAATAAAATATTGTTATGACCACAAATGTTAGAGATTAAGAAACCAGAAATGGATGAAGTGTTTCATTCTGAACATATATGAGTAACATGATACCATAGGGTGAAAGCTTTTGCTCACTTATTAAATTTATGGTTAACCATCTTAAGAGTGACTATAAAAATATAGATTATTTTATAAATTGTCTTATGTAAAAAGGAACTTTCCCTGGTGTATAATAGTAAGACCACTCCAAATTTGTTTCTCATTCTTTTGATTTTTAGTGTTAAAAAAAACGCGAGCGAACACAAAATTTTTTATTGATATTTTTTTCTTGCAATTGCAAAATATTGGATCCCAATACTGGATGCGAAAACAACAGTTAAAAGTGTATTTCCTTTCTTTTTGTATTTTTTTAGGAGCAAGTGAGTAAATTTTAATTTTTTATATTTAAGAATAACAATGAATATTTCTAAAAAATAAAAGAAAAATGGAGCGAGTAAAGTTTTTAAAAAATTTTGAACCCATAATATGAGGAGCGAGTGAATCCGCAGAACTATTAATTAATTTAGAGTGGCCTTACTGATTGTTTAGAACTGGTTTATGATATAAAATGGGGTTCCTAAGTTCATATGAATAAATAAGGCAACAGTATCTACTTACTCTATAATTATTTCAATCAACTTCCTTTCTTAGCAAACAGGGGAAATAACTCCCATATAAGGGAGAAAAATTAGCACATATAGGAAGACATTGATAGGCAGTGAGTCGACATAAAATTATATAAAACTAAACTTTAAATAAGCAACAACTAATAACAAAACCAAAAAATTATAATGCTCCATATTTATCACAAAATTGTAAACATTAAAACATAAGGGAACAATTAAACATAGAAAATGTCACAAATGGCAAAATTTAGATTAAGGCACCTAATGGCAGAATAAGTCTACATTCACTAGAGGCTAGTTTATTGTAAACTTTTTTAAATTAAATAACTGGAGTTGATAGCCAATGCTTAATAATTCTCATTCATTGTAAAATCTTTTTAATAACATTGCTGTTAAATTATAATTCCTGTCACCATTGACCTAATATTGTTTTTATACTGCAGCTATAAAAATATTTATATTACTACAAAAATATTAATTAACGTAATAATAATTTTTTTCTGTCCCTCAATGAGCCCCTGGCTTTACAGGAAATGAAATTGACATTATACAAAATATCACTTTGTTACTATATTTGGGAAATTAAGTCAACAGGAAATGGTCCAGCTGCAGTATAAAAAAGCAAATCATGTTCACTGTACTAAAAAAATCTTAAGTACAGAAACAAGTTGATTTTTCTCATAAGAAAAAATATGTTAATATCGAGTTAATATATAGCATACAGTAATAATAAATATATTGTATATGATAAAGAATTTAAACAAAGGTTTTATGTGATAAAGCTAACAAAAAACAAGGTTTTTTATACAAAAAGAAACATAAAAAATATAAACATAATTTGTTTCTCCAGTTTGACTGAAGAAAATGAATAAAAGGCAATAAAAACAGGAAATAAAGCTAAGGCTTTTCCAGAAATATGTGTGTTTCTGTGAGTCTTTCAACAATTAAATTTCTAGAAGGGGTCAAATATTCTTGAAAATTCCTGAAGATATATTCAGCAACATAAAGAAAATGTGTTCTTGGGACATGGATACTCTGTCTTGGCAAACTGGAAGTAGACATATGACTGACCTGAAAAGGGGTACCGACTGGGGTAAAACTGGGTCAAAAGGCAGGGTAATAAAAAATATTCATAAATATATGTAGTGAGGTCACTAAAAGTGTCACCGAATCATCGCCATGGATTTTTTTCTGAGACAGCCCTAGTCTAAATTATTCCTTTTATGTGCAATACACATTAAAAGAAATAAATCCTTACAGTAATTAAAAGAGATACAGAAATACAAAAGAAATTTGGATGGTGTTCAGTCTGGTAATAAAATTCACTCCTAAAGTGACATAAACTTATGTTTTCAGTATAACCTATCAAAGCTCTCTGACTTTCCTCCAACTCCCAATCCCTCTTATGAAAAGGCAATACTGATATGTCCCAATGCTTATAGCAACTAAGGAAAATATTTCAGAACTAGTAAATAGAGTCATAAAAGTCAGACAACTTATTCCAGCTTAGTTTCATTTGAAGATTAATAGAGCCCATTTAAATATTCATTTACCGACATTAATTCATTGGATATTAATTGCCATCATTTTTTTTATGGTTGAATTCAACAAGATGCATATTTGCTATTATAATATTCTACTAAAAATTTACAAACTCAAAATTTTAGTAACATTAAAAATTTTTTTTTTCTATAAACAGAAAAAATGGTCGCCAAAATTATATAAATTAAGTGTTATTTAATTTAATAAATGGAAATTATCCAACACAAGCAACCATTTGACTGGTCCTTTTGCTTTTATCATCAACTTCTATGTGCCTTAAAATTTGATACCCATACATTTAGACTATTACAGAGCACTGTTAACAGGATAAATCACTCCTGGATAACATTCTTATTAACTAAATTATCAATATCCTTATCAATAAAATTATCAGTATCCTTATCAATTATCTTATCATGAGCACAAATTTAATCACTATACTCTTTGTCAGTTTTTACCCTGCTACACCCCTTATTAAAGTAGAAAATAACGAACTATAATATACAATCAGTTTTTAAATGAGCATAATTTGTTGAAGTTTCTAACACACTACCATTTCTGAGTGTCCATGTATTTTTGTACCTCTGTAAATATTTCATCTATCGTTCCTTCAGCTTTAATCTGCAATTGCAAAAAATGTTACATCACTTTAAATTTATTTATATACATGTATATAGCTATTGCAATAAACAATAACATTTGAACCATTTTTTACAACAGCAATAATTCAATCACCAACAGGGGTGCGTTCAACACTGTAGCGCATAGGTTATGCTTAATTTTATATTGAACAACCATCTAGGCTAGCCACTATGTAGATTTACATTGGGTAAAAAATTAAAGCTAGATTGGCCTAAATTCCAATTCAAGATCTGTGAAGAAATTTTATATTTTCATTGCACACGACTTATAAAGCTGAACATTTTTGAACAACGTATCTTCAATTTGTATTTGATGCATTTTATAGTGCTTAAAACATTTTTAAAGAATAATTTGTGTAGGGCACAATGGCTAGGCTACCAGCTATGATACTGAACTTCTAATTTAATCAACAGTCTTCAACAGGTCAACACATATCTGTTGACTGCATAGGTGTGACCTACCTTTTAATTATTGGATAATTACCTTATGGACAACAAAACAGTTATACTAGATCCTCATGCAACAACCTTTTATATAATCCTCCAATGGTCTTTGGGTTAAAAAAATAACATTTTTCTTAGAATCCTAGAATCTAGTCAACAACTGTACTACAATTTGTGTGCATGACCAAAAACCAAATCCACCCAGAATCCTGTGTCAATCACCTGACAATGACTATCTAATGGTCCTTTCAAGTGCTGTTGTTTGCTGAGAAGGAATGCTGGGCATAGTTGAGGATGCTGTATACAGTATTGATAAAGTATAAAGGACTGTCTAAGATCAGGTATGGTTCAAAGAGGCTCAACAGTTTTACAGTTTTAAACTTAAGTTGGCTAAAAGCTGGAAATGTTGTTAACTTTTGGTTGACTACAAAGTTGGCAAGTTGGCTAATAGCTAGCAATGTTTTAAACTTTGGATTTACTTCTAAGTTTTACACTTCTGGTTGTCTTTAGCGTATTGTTAAACTTGAAGTTGGCTAAATGCTGGTAATGAGATGACTTAAAAGCTGGCAATGTTTTAAAACTTCAAGTTGGCTAAAAATCTGGCAAAGTTTTCAATTTTCAATACTTCTTTTACTTCTCCTTCCTACTTCTATGTGATCTATTCTATCATCTGATAAAAAATTGTGGTGGTCTACGTTGGTCCACGTATTTTAATTTTAAGCTCTAAAATTTGCACTTTTTCAGTTTTAAACCAAATAGACACATTGGGTACTTTTGTATTGTCAGTATGACATCAGAAAACAAACTGTCAGAAAAATGTATCAGAATATATTGATTTTGATTATTTAACACCATTACACAAATTACATTTTACTAGGCCAAGAGGATACTTAGACTTCCTTGGTCTTAGAAGGAAACAGGTCTCTCTGAATTTCTTATTGGTTGTGTATTACCATGCTATGTATTTAAATCTCAGGGAAAAAAATCAGGATCTAAAAAAAATTTATTAACTGAAAAGGGAAGAAGCGGATGAAAGTCTGACAACAATCTTATATAATGTCAGGCTGATCTTTATGAAAATGAAAAATATGGAGTATTATGAAAATGAAAAGATATGGGGAAAATGTCAAAGAGACTGCACTTCAACCACAAGAAAAGTCTCTAGAAGTCTCCACAAATCTTCAACAAGGGTGGAATACCACTGCTTGTGAAAAGCTCTAAATTGCCACAAATAAAAAACATGTATACATAAAATAATATAGCTCTTACTTGAATATGATAAAAAATGTTCATGTAACAAAACATAAGGTTCCAGAGAGAGGATATGGCCCTGAGCATAACCCCGGATTAGTGAAGACGTGACAGAGAAGAGAAGGCCCTGAGCATAACCCCTGTCTAGTGAAGACATGACAGAGAAGAGAAGGCCCTGAGCATAACCCCGGATTAGTGAAGACGTGACAGAGAAGAGAAGGCCCTGAGCACAACCCCGGATTAGTGAAGACGTGACAGAGAAGAGAAGACCCTGAGCATAACCCCGGATTAGTGAAGACGTGACAGAGAAGAGAAGGCCTTGAGCATAACCCCGGATTAGTGAAGACGTGACAGAGAAGAGAAGGCCTTGAGCATAACCCGTCTAGTGAAGACATGATAGAAAGGAAAGGGCCCTGAGCAGAACTCCCAAGCTAGTGAAGACATGACAGAGAGGCAGGGGGCCCTGGCTAGATAAGACATGATAGAGAGGAGAGGGGGCCCTGAGCAGAACCCAGGCTAGTGAAGAAATGATATAAAGGAGAGGGGGCCCTGAGCAGAATCCAGGTTAGTGAAGATATGATATAGAGGAGAGGGGCCCTAAGCAGAACCCCTTGTTAGTGAAGAATGATAGAGAGGAGAAGGGCCTTATGCAGCACCCCTGGCTATTGAAGACACGATAGACCAGAGAGGGGGCCTTGGGCAGAACCTCTGGCTAGCAAAGACAAGACAAACCAAACATCCAATATACTTACTGTATGAACTTTATCTTTATAATGATCAATCAATGGTTTTGTTTGGTTATGGAAGGTCTCTAAACGTTTTTTAATTGTCTCTTCGTTGTCATCCACTCGACCACTGGTTTTTCCACGCTCCAGTAATCGTTCCGTCATTGTCTCATCAGCTACTTCAAAATATAGTACACCTGTACAGCCAGCTACCTGTGAAATATTTTGGAAAAATATGGTGTGATAAGTTTGTTTACTCAATTGTAACATAAGGGGTCATTTAGAATACCTTGAAGTGCAAAATATCAACATTGTTCCTATAATTTGGACATGCATGTATTTAATCATAGGTTAAGTGAAATGAATGCAATACAATTATCAAATAAATAAGTTTTATCTGCTCCTGTCAACCAATCACTGACACAGAGTTGTATTTGCTTCATGCATTCAGGATAAGAATAAGTTCAACAACCTAAAAATTATTGAAAGTTGGGGTGGGGTGGGGCACAACAGGTTAACAGCTTTTGACTGTTACTAAAAAATGGGCAAGATGGGTAGGGAAGAAAAAGTTTGAGAATTTCAAAATTCTTCAAATAATAAATTACTGACCAAAGGCAAAGTGGGACTGTTAATTCAGAAATTAATGCGATAGTTTTATTATTGCGATTAATGCGTATGAGTGATAATCACAAAAAAAAGAACTTGCATTCCTACATCTGTTAACTATTATTGCTAACAGGTTTTTGTAAAATCACAATAATTTTTCTCGTATTTTGGAGAGAGATTTCAAAATTGCAATAATAAATGAATGCAAAAATTTCTGAATCTATAGTATTAAATGCATTTATAATTGCAAATGTTAGAATGGCTATGATAATGCGAGTTTTATTTTTTGCGGCTTCCCCAAAGGTGTAACATAACTTGACTAGAAAACTTTGGAATGCAAATTCTAATTATTGCAATTTCAATCATGTCGCATTATTCACAATGATAAAAACATCGCAATTATAATTATAAAAACATCGTAATATTTCTGCATTTACAGTACATGATATACAATCTCCCATCATTCTTATTTGAAAATATCCAACAAACAGACATTTATTGTTTTATAACTAAAACACTGAATGGTTAAGTTTGGAAATTAATCCCTTAAATGTATTTCTCATTATCAAATGGAATCCATGTTACAACAATACACTTATCGATATAAAATATTTAAAATTGCCATTAAAAAATCCCACATTTTTCGTCTAAGAAAACAAAAATCTGGAATCCTAATATTTAATTGAGGGAATGGATTATGCCCTTCAATAACTCTTGTTTGGTGTCGCTACTGCACAATCAGGTACTTTTGCTTTATGACGTCAGATTTTCTTGGAAAATGTATAGTTGAAGCAAGTTTGAGAATTGTTCTTGAGTTTCCCAAAACAAGCGATGCCATAAAACATAAACCTTCTAATGCAGTGGCGACACCAAGTGGGAGTCACCAGCAGGCGTAATCCATAATCTGACAGTTGAGTAAGAGTAAAATCTGATGTGATCTATTCCTCAAACAGCTTTTCCATACATTTTTATCCTAGTATTTCAAAGTACTGGTTAATCATCATACTTTTGTGTTTCAACTGTAAATGTTTCTCCCACAAACAGAACAAGAAATTTCAGATGTTGGAAGATATGACAATATAAAGTTTTCAAACAAGTCAACAACAAAACCATATCTTAGATGTGTCATTGTCCCAAGTACCAACATCACCAAAAATTGTAACAATACTGTTAAATCAGAATTGAATACATTCCGTTATTTTTGGAATCATAGTCTAATAGTGACACTGCAAAATTATTATGGTTTCTTAACTTGCTGTAAGCGTGGTAAGGACATATGCTTTTTAGAATTCAAAATGTTTTTATTTTAAATTTTAGCACATCTCAACTTCTTTTGAATAATAAAAACATTTCTGAACTCTGAAAACAATTTAATTCTATCACATTCAAACTGTAGTTCTGAAGGCTAAAGAACTAATCACATTTATCTCCCTTTTCCCAAGACATCATCATTTTTTGGTTTCTTTTTCTGCTGTTTACAGTTTACTCCTTAAAACATGTTAAATATATATAAAGCAAAGAAATATTCACTATATTTATGCAACATGGGTAAACTATCATTTTAAAACAAAAACATCTCCCAAAGAATTATTTTTCTTAAATTCTACTTGAAAATTTGTATGCTTGGTACCATCTGTCATCTGTTATAAATTAACTTAAAAGTCATAGTAACCAATAAAACTGGAAACAATATGATTGAAATATTGTTGAGGCTCCAGGAAGGAGAAATCGAACATGGTAAATAAGGGATTTAGGAGGAGACCTTGCAACCTTTCCTATGATTTAAAATGACCTCAGCTATATTCAAATAATTTGACAAACAAGTTCCAACCTTTGTCTCATTTGCTTAAAGTGACCTGAGGTCCTTCTTAAACATAACCTTGACAGTAGTGTTATCTACCAATCAAACAACTAAATAATTCAATTGTTATATTTTTTTATTACACTTTATGCAAATTTCTAGGCTAATACGACATTTCATTGGTTTATATAAATGTGACATTTTACTCTATCACATGGCAGCATGTCACAATTTACTCTCATACCCTTGTGTGCAGAATCTGGCCAAATCTTTAGTGTGCTTTACATATATCATTGTTGCATTTTACTACACTATAGACATTGTCTTGTAAATATGGGTAAATGAGTGTTAAACTAATAAAGAATATTAAACAATTTTGAAAAATCAATTTTTTTCAGCATTCAGTAAAGTAAAATAACACATAAAAGAGAGGGTGTGAGAGCAGATTATTATCCCTCCGAACTATTGTCAACCTGTGCTTCACATCGGTTGATAATGTATTTCTCAAGATAACAATCTGTTCTTACACCTTCTATGTTATGTGTTATTTATATAATATTACCTCTTTTTCAAATTTTTCTCCCTGTTCTAGTTCTCGAGGGTATCCATCTAACAGGAAACACTTGACTCCTTCAGCCATTTTATTTTGCATAGCATCTCTTAGTAGTGCAAGGACCTCTTCCTAAACAGACAATAAAACTGAAGGTTATGAAAAGAAAAAAAATTGCAAATAACTTTGTCAACAGTTCTTTCTTTTAGTGTAAGTGTGCCAAACTCAAGTTCAATACATACCCTTTTCCATTTTAGAATTATTGAAAACTACAACCAGTTATATGCCGTACTCTTGAAAACAACAACCTGTTCTATCAAGTCTATTCCTAACTTCAAAAATTTTTTGAAATAAGTAAATAACTTGATCAGAGTATTTGTCAGCATACCTGTTGGATGTCTTCATCTTCATCATCAGCATTATGAACAAAATGTTGGTCAATTATTTTTAAAACTAATGCCAAGTTCTTTTTATTTACCTTGTTCTTATAATAGCAGGGAATTTTCATACCCTCTTCTATTGTGCATGGACTAAAAATTCTACTTAATTCTCCAACACTTTCTGACCATCAATTATATAGGGAGTATCCCCTCCCCTGCATGGACTAAAAATTCTTCTTGATTCTCCAAAACTCTCTAACCATCAATTATAAAGGGAGTAGTACTCGACTACCCTCTCCCCTGAACAGCTCTTAAATGATGCAGGAAGTGAGGATTAACCATAAGATGGGCCACATGAAAAAAACCTTGCCATTCAACTTCCAGCATTGAAATAGTAGCTTATCGTTGGTAGAAAAAAAATCATAAACTTAGTAAAGAGAGAAAATTCAATTTTTAATCAAAGAAATTTATTAGTATGGTCAGAAACTCCAGAATTTTTTTTATAGGAGGGTGCATGTTTTAATGTTTAAATTATCCTTGATATGCAAACTCAGGTGCTTCGCAAGCGCAGCATGATACGACCGCAGCATGTTGACATGTGAAAGGTGAACAAATGAACCTTTGGGTAAGTGTGGACACAGTATTTTGTTGGACACAATAATGTGCTGGACACAGTATAGTGCTGGACACAGTAAAGTGCTGGACATAATAAAATGCTGACACAGTAATATGACTGGACAAAAGATCATTTTGACTCAAATTATCCTCAAAACTGGTGTCACTTTGTTAATTTTTCATAAGGAATCATTTGGAGAAAACCCCATCAAAATCAGATGAAAAATAAAATTTTTCCATATTATTCAAAATGGAATTTCCACCCCCACCTTGACCCCTTCTAGCTGGTAGGATAGTGAAAATCTGTTGACAATTAACTGAAAGCCCTCATTGATAGGAATAAAATTTTTTAAAAAACATCTGAAAATTTTTGCAGGATGTTTCTACTTATGATGAAGGTGTGCAGGGCCAAAGGATTTCGATTTTTGTGAAATATTACCGAAATTGGTGATAATCACACTTTGTCAATTTTACAGTCCTCAGAAATGTATATGGATCATGGCTTGTCAGGCTATTTCCTCGAACAGTTTTTGTACTACATCTGATAATTTTTGCAGGATGTTTCTTCCTACGATAAAAGTGTGCAGGGCCAAAGGATATGATTTTTGTGAAATATTACAGAAATTGGTGATATTTACACTTAGTCATTTTACTCATAAATATGTGGATCATGGCTTGTCCTGCTATCTCCTCGAACAGTTTTTGTACTATATCTAAAAACTTTTGCAAGATGTTTCTACCTATAATGAAGGTGTGCAGGGCCAAAAGATTTCGATTTGCGTGAAATATTACCGAAATTGGTGATAATAACACTTTTGTCAATTTTAAAATACTCAAAAATATATAGATCATGGCTTGTCCGGCTATCTTCTCGAACAGTTTACGAGCGGGGGCATCATTAGTGTCTTACAGACACTACTAGCAAATGATTCTGACACCAGAACCTTCTAGTTTCCTTTTACCACTCTTCTCGGGATGATTGGGATCCTTATTTTAGATTAACAACATGTTTCTTGGCCTGTCTCATAGCAGGAATTGTCATCATAGGTTGGTCTTTGTGTTAAATGTTTTGTTACATGTACGTTTTGGTAATATTAAAGGAAGAACAATATTATTTAACGTATACAAGTTTATATATTTGAGGAGATTTACAGCTTTTCACAGGGAGTGGCACTCCAACCATGTTGGAGGCAATATGGAGATCTCTAGATTTGTAAATTTCCTTTGTTTTTCTGGAAGTTGGAATGCGATGTTAATGCTTAATTAAATTTCATTGTATTGTAACCAGATTTGCAACATTTTGACTTAGAGCACTGCTGAACAAAATGGCAATACAGTGCATAAAATTGATTATTGGTATTTTCTTGATATATTTATTCTGACACTTATACCATATCTGTTTATTTTCAATAATATTTTTAGTTGGAATTTGTTTACTGAATTAAGGATGTCTAAATATAATATTTAAAAGAAAGAATATGGAATATATGCCAAAAAGACACGATCCACATCTTATAAACGTTTATCACAAATATTCAAACTTTATAAATTTCTAGTAAAATTGAGAACCAAATGAAATATACAGTTCATGACGTAATAATACTTATTTAAAATTAAAAATTGTGAACGAATAACAATAAATGACTATTTAAACAACGACAACCAATGGACTACAGGTTCCTGGCTTGGGAAAAACACTTAAAGTGTGTGACAAGGCAGTGGCGTGACAAACCGACATTAAAACCAGATTTAACTTTTGAAGTCGAAACAATAAAAAATAAAACAAAAAACAACAAGATGTGCCGACCTCGAAAAAGTACTCGTTTTTAAATAATTTATAACTAGGATTGCACTGGTCCAGTCCTCCTGTCTAATAAATATTGACCGGTACAATAATTTGCTCTTTTTCTCTATCTACAATCTTGACGTTCTCACGACTTTAAAATGACTAATTTTAAAGTGCAAAATGTGTCTGTTCTAGGACTTGACGAGCGAAATAGAAAGCTTAATACAGACATGAAACTTTTGGGTGTTTATGTTGTTTATCAGTAATTTTAATTTATTTCTGTGTTGTTTTGTACTTTGTATTCTTGTCATCATTCTGAACAATAAATAATAAAAACATCGGTTTTCTTCTCCTTCCGTTTTTAAGTGATAGATATTGTTTAAAATTGTAAAATTAACGATTTCTTGTCTTTCTTACACTTTATGAAAAAAAAAAATAAAAAGAATGTGCAAATATCTTGAAAAGAAGAAAATAAGATCAGGTGTAACTGGAACATAGGTAATATATCATTCCGTAGTCAAAGCAAACGTGAAGCTAATTACAGATAATAAAATGTCGCTATTTTCTCCAAGATTTTCATCTAGCATCATTTTTGTACACCCATTGCTTCTAAAATCTAATGTCCAACCTTTTCACCGACAGATTATCACTATGGAACGACAGTTGGAGGGGCTGTTGCTGGAACTGTTGTACTCGTCATAATCATTGTGGTCATAAGTATTGTCGTTAGAAGAAGGAGGTATTTAAGAACAACAACATACTGTGCTCCAAACACTGTATCTCCAACCACAGTCATAACTTCGTCCGGCTCGCAGCAGATGGGAGGTAATTCAAATATAATTGAATGAAGATGCTGTAAAATATATATGTCAAAATTATGGTAACGCGAATTTTCATCATTTTTATCAGGACCGTCTGCGCGGTGATCTATTTCTAATTTTAAAGATTGATCAAATGTTTACCAAATCTTTGTTAAGCCGAAATGAACAGTTGATTTTTTTGTTATTTATGTTTTTGATTCGTCTTCAAATTTGATGGTCAAAACACCATAATTCCAAATATGTTGATTGGATTCATTGTTACCGGCCTAGAAGAAAAATGAAAACCTTTTAATCATACTAGATGTAAACTTGTTAAGTCGAGGCGGATTTAAATAAGTAAACGCTCACTTAAACAAAACAATGTAACGTAAAATAATGTGCAACAAATTAACAAAAATTATATTATTATTTCAAGGATATAGCAACCCTGGTTTTAATACAGGACCTGCACCACCACCTCAGTACTATCCACAGAATAACCAATATCCAACTGTTGCACAACAAAATTACCAGACTCCGCCTCCCTACCCGGGTCAACAGCAACCAAAATACTGATGATCACTAACGGTTTAGTGTGGTGTATAAATTGATGAATAAATACAATTTTAGTTATTTTCATTTATTTAAATCAAAGAAAATATCATGTGTTGTATTCTAATATCAACAGCGTAAATCCGCCGTCTTCGTTGTAAATTCTTTATTTTTAGTCGGTAAAAACACTTGAAAAACAATATCTACAATTGATACTAGTAGATCAATTTGATTTGCTATATCGTTTATGTTTTTGCTAATATTTGCAAAGCGGCGAGAAGATGGATAAGGAATATGGTAAGTAGCAAACAGGAATGGAGCTGTATACAATATATTCATGGTAATTAGACCAATTTTGTCAAATTTCATTAAAAAGTTTTTGTGCTTAATACATAATGTATTTGAAACTGTTCAAATTTAAAATGATCAACATGTCAAGAGCTGCATTTTATAACAATGTCTACTTATAGCCCTTATTTCCATCTAAACTGAGTAAACAGTGAATAGCAAAAAATGTTCAGCAACCTAATGAATACATATATTAATGCAAAGTGAATGAAGTACTCTAATTGTATTTTTCATATTTGTCCAGCCCATCAGTTTTCCCTCGCTTTTTTTGTAATATTTCTAACACTGTAAAAATGTAAGGTCAAAAGTTTTAGACCATGCTTACGGTCACATTTTACGTAATTATGAAGTTGGCCTAATGTCGTCCCCTAGGAGTAATATTGTTCTTGATTTTACAATTTTCATTCATTTTTGTTGATTTTCCTCGTCATCTATCACAACTTTAATAATGTAAGCAACACTACACATGTTCTTAAAAAGGCAGGGATTGCTTACTATTCTTTCGGACCATCTGAGTTTGCTTGGGTTATCATTCATCGTCTTTTTTGGATATTGTGTTTTTCTGTGGTGCTACAGTATTTGAGGTTTGATCATTAACGTGTTCTTTTCAATATCCAACTGACATTTTACTCCTACGATGTCACCTTTAGCACCTTTACTCACATGGACTCCATAATGACCTCAAAGCCATAGGTTCAAGGTCATATCCCAAATTTTATATTTGTTTTTAGGATTGTGCCCCGTTGAAAAATACGTATTTGGGCAAGCTTGTTTAAAGATTAAATAAAAGGTAACTTCGTAGACACCGGAGAGTTGAATGTGTTCTCCAATGTTTGTAAGCAAAGATTAAATTAAAAAACGGGGTCACCATTCAAATAACGGATATTTTGATATCTACTTATCCAATATTACAGTTTCCCTAGTGTTTTTGTGTTATTTTTATGCCAGAAGCTCATTTATTTAACTTCAATAACATCCTTATTACAAAGATGACAATATGATTTAATTTTGTATTTTCTTAAATTTATATTGAAGTTTACATATAGAAAATATCATCAATATTTTTTTCAAAAATATATTTATTTAGACCTGAGAACTTCCGTCTCCGTTGAAGAATTAGAGGAAAAAAATCTTACATCGTTAAAATACTGATAATATTTCTTTTAATATCTCGATAGCTAAACATTAAAATTTCTTGCCGTATCTGCACCTTCATATTTCGAGCCTTAACTTTTACGATCTGGATACGATAAGCAATGGTTTAAAATGTGAGTTCCTATATTTTGTACATTCTGTCCACGTGTACATTTGTTCAAGTATAGGCCGGGTATACCTGTATTTATATATTTAAACTGAACGTTCAAAGAAATTTGTCATAACCACGTTCCTTTTGCAATTAGGGTAACCCCAAAACGTAATCGACAGAACCTTATAGAAGTTTTATTAAAACTAGACAGCCAAAACCTAAAGGCAGAAAGGATTGTGTTACCGTACCTACCATCCTCGTAGTGTTGTTATTCGAGACATACTGCGTCGAAATGTTAAATCCCTGTTAAGAGACCCCATTAAGGCGGATATTATTCAGTTCCCCACTCAATGCCTCCAGAAAAGGCAAAAGTTTGAGAAAGCACTTGGTTCGTAACAAACTCAAATAGAATTCGTGTCGCACAAGCGCTGGGATTACTAGCACCAGGCTACACATGCCGCTTCACTAAGAAGATAGAGGTTCCCGGTCCCTACAAGAATTCTCACATCAGGAATTGTCTTACGTGCGTCACGGCTGGGCATCGGAGCGGTCTCACGGGCTCGACCCACAGAGCTGACCCAGCGCGAACCCCAGGTACACCATTGAGGTGTGGCTGGAATGTTGCTAGACATGAACGGAAAGTTTACAATCGAAAATCAAAGTCATCTCTCTTGTCGTAAAGTTTCTGTTTCTGTAGTATCTTTGATTGCAAGTTCAATGGGATAGATGCGATCAACATAGTCACCAAATTCAGTAAGTGTTTCTTTTGTAATAAACTTTTTCATCCGAGAATAAAGCTCGAACTCTTCTACGGCTAATATACTTCTGGTGCATGTGTTTTAACAAATGCCCACTCTATGAGATAATAAAATCTCTGTTAAATAAGGTTATGGGGAAGTGTAGTATAAAAAATAAATCGTAAAAATAAAACTTTCAGTAGAAAACATCAAAATATCGACAACCACTGGACTACAGATTTTTGGCTTGTTACGCAATTAAACCATTGTTGTGACGTCAGCCTATTCATAAAAGTGTGGATTCTTTTTCATGAATCTACGCCGAGGAAAGCC
>JARWCS010000013.1:1781888-1792456 GCA_034783895.1 Geukensia demissa | reverse complement strand
ATATATTTTTTGCTTTTGGTATGAACAGGATCAGGAAAAATCCATCTCTAAAAGTAAGAGACAAAGTTGGACAACTCAAGCAGACAAGAAAAAAAATCATGTTTGTCAACCAAGTATTATAACCAAGAGGAGGTCCTTGTAATACTGTCTCTTATGGTTGAATGGTCACCTACTAACAAGCTCTTTCAACAGCAATAAGACAATTAAAATAAACCCATTGTGTCATCTGTCAACTGGGCTGGTTTTTTTTCACCCAAAATCAGAATTATGTTTAAATAAATGTTTCAAAAATCACTAACATGTTTCATTGTCTTAATAAACACCATTTTTTAGAATCTATGATTTCAAAAATGACTTAATGATTCCTGTTTGAATCATTGGTCTATCATGTTTCAAATGATTCGAAATAATGTTTTTGTTTAATTTGAAAGAAACTGCAAACCATAGCCCCGGTCAATCTTTGGCAAAAGGGAGACGACTAAGGGTACAGATGATGCACAGTAGAATATTGAATTTATTTCTCTTGTTTGGTTAATTGGGTAGTTGCATTTTTCATGGGCCAACAGCAGAACAGCCAAGGCTGACTTTCTTTGACATATGATAGTTTTCAGGTACAAAACAACCTTAATTTGAAGATTTCCACTTTAAATAATCTCTCAAACAGTTCAAATACTTCAAAAACTTACAGACAAAAATATCATGTCTGGTTAATTCATTAAATTCCTATCCCTTGTTTTCATCAATTTGTTACAACGTGATTTAAATATCCTTGAATTCACCACTCAAAAGACCATTCAAAAGGTACAATTGTGCAGGAAACAATTTCTTCCAATTCCAAACAATCTAATTACTAATGAGCATTGTATAAAAAAAAACATGTTTATATCAACAATGCAAAAAAAAAAACTATTTTGACCTGTGTTGCTTGGTGCTTGATCTTCATCAAATTAGAGAGTCGAATACAGAAAGATGTCACTTTACCGTGACACATTTTTCTGACTCTAGGCTAACCTGTCTTTGCTCTTACTCCTAATACTGCTTGCCTAGTAGAGAAGTGGCAAATACCAATTTAAGTGTCTTTGGTTTGACCCAGTCGGGAATGGAACCCATGACCTTCGGCCTCAAGAACCTCTACATGACTGAGTGACGGTAACATGTCCACACTTGTCCAATTTTGTCAACTAGTTTTTACCAGTTTAGACCCCTGGCTAATTAATTCTAGTATGAATGTTTATTTTTGCCAGCCTTGCAATCAGTTCATGCTTTTTCCATTTTTTAATATTTCAGAATGTTGTTCATGTTGTTTATGCTCTTTGCATAAACATTTCATGGCACTAAATCTTTTTCAGCACTAGAATGAGTTTCCCTTGATTATAGTGCATAATTTCATCTTGAAAGTCATTTGAGAATTATTCTGCATTCTTATTATATTTATTACTTTTTAGAGCAAATTTCCTTATACCTGTTTCACTTACAATAAGATTATATGTTGCCTTTTAAATAGAAGATTTAGGGTATTAAATAGCTCTTTGGCCTTGAAAGTAAAAAGGTGAACACTGTCTATTTAATTCATCTACTTGAGAGACTGCCAAGTCACATCATGACCATGGATTAGGTGATCCTTTTGTTATTTTTATTGACAGGTGTTAAAGTACAAGTAAACTTGCAAGACTTTTACACCTGTTGATATTAAGATGACAATAGGATCATCAAAACAAACATCATGTGACTTGGGAGTCTCTCAAGTAGATCAATTAAATGGACAGTGTTCACCTTTATACTTTCAAGGCCAAAGAGCTATTAAATACCCTACATCTTCTATTTAAAAGGTAACATATAATCCTATTGTAAGTGAAACAGGTAGAAAGAAATTTGCTCTAATGAATTTGCATCTAATTGATTTAAAAGATGCAGATCATACAGAGTTACCTAATTTTTTATAAAGGAACTGTGAAATTGATTATTTAAGATTTATATTAGTTTACCTGTTGACTAATGATCTTGTCAGTTGACCCACAGAATCAAGATATACAGCTTCTCTTAGATTATTCTTCATATTCTTTCTCCCTGTAATAAAAAACATACAACTGTATCAACAGGTTTATCTTCACCTCTAGTATGTCTACAACTGCTGCAAGTTTAAACCTGCAATCAGATTTTCTAATTGTTGAAAAAAAATGAAGATTCCAATGTCAGTATCAGTAAAATATTTTGATACGACATCAGCATGTCAAATGATGACATAACACCATAAATCAGCTTCAAGACTACCAGTGAGAGAAAATGCCACTTTGACTTATTTTAGGGCATTTTTGAAACTGTTTTTGCCTTAGATATCATGGGGCCCATATTTCTGACAAAATGATAATCTCAACTTTTTAAATCGAAATTTCTTTGGTTGAGATGTGTGGTCATTGTATACCAAAAGCAAAACTGTTCAGAAAATTAATTAATTATGATATTTTCATATAAACCTTGATTTTTCAGATATGGTGTAAATATTCATGACACAAAAATCTCATATATACAAGTAAATTCCAAGCATTTGAAAAGAACAGTCCTTTGATTGCTGTTTTTCATCTCAAAGTCACAGTGAGGCCTTCAACAGGGAGTTCATTAAACCATTAATTAAATCCATTAATCTATCAATTAAGGTCATGCTTCTCAGGAAAACAATGATTTGTTGCTCAAATACGAACATATTTAAAAGTTAAAAGTGTAGCTTTAGAATTATCAAAATTATTGGCCTTGGGCATAATAGATTTTTTGGGCCAAATAACACTTTACCATGCAAAAGGTCTGTACCAGATATCAGGAAGTTAACCTGCATGTGTCATGTGTGTGCTGAGAAAATGTAACAGAAATTTTCCAACATGAGAAAATAGTTGAAGTCTCTGCAAACAGGAAGTGGATATTGGACAGACTGGAAACTGCCTAACACGATACATTTCACCATACCAAAGGTCTGTCCCAAATATCCGGAAGCTAACCTGCATGGTTGTTGAGAAAAATTTGACAGAGTTTTAAGTCATGCAAGACGACGGATAGTGTTCTCTTTATGATGCTCTCTGAAACACTGGCAACATAATAATTTTATGAGTCTTTTATCTATAAATCAATTTAAAATGTTGAGAAATTGTCTCAATGGGACATGGATGCCCTATTGCAGCTAACAGGAAGTAGACATATGACAGACCTGAAAAGCAAAGACATGATACAACTCACCCCAATAATGCTGCAGACCAAATATTAAATCAATCCAACATACACAGGCCAGAAATATTGACTCAAATTGACACACGTACGGACAAAGGTAAAACTTAATACCACTGTCGCCAAAAGGTTGGGCATAAAAAAGATGCCATTTTTTTCATGTTTTACTTAGCTTGTCTCATTCTTATATTGGTAACTACATTAATTTACACACAGCACATGTACTTACAAGAATGCTGTGGTTTAATGTCCTGTCTCTGCTCCTCTGTACTCATTTTGACCTTGACATCATAGGTGGGAGGGGCAACCTGTAAAACAGTCTATTCTATTAAAATGTATTGAGCATCTTTTTCACATGTCCATTATCATATTCCTTGTATTAAGCATCCCGGGTGCTTAAAAAAAAATTACAACTACAGGGTTTTTATTAGAATAAGCAAAAGCTGGAATTATTTAAGTCTGTCTTCAAAAGTTTGAAGTATTTTTTGTTTCCCTTCCCTACATAAAATGTCTCTCAACACCAAATTGTTGTTTTCTCAAAGAACTTTCTGTTTTTTGATCTTGCGATATCAGTAGTTTGCAGGGGTGCTTAAGGATTTCAATCAAAACTGCGGTGAGGGGCACTTAATGCAAGGAATACATTAACAACAATTCTGACTGACTATAGGAATTCAAGTTTATTCAATAACAAAACTAAAGAAAGTGAAAAACATGAACATGTATGAGACAAATTTAGGTTTTCTTGAACAGCCCCTTTTTTAGCGAAAAATATACTTGTTTTGGACATCATCTGACTTGATAGCAGTGGTCAAATTTTAATTTGAAAATATCAATGTACAATTTAGCAACATGGTCTATCGACAGATTGTTGGCATACCTATGAGCACAAACTGTGATCCTCTCATTGCAGATTTATTTTTATATTGTTATGAATCACAGTTTATGACCAAAATTCAGAAAGACCCTTCAAATCATGATTTAGTGGACAAGTTTAATAAATACTTTTAGATAGTTGGATGATGATTTAGCTTTAAATAATCCACAGTTTCAAAAATTTGCAAAGGAAATTTATCCTAAAGAACTTACCATGGATAAATCTAATATCAGTTATGATCGTACTCCCTTTTAAGATTTGGATTTAAAAATTGATCAGGGTTGTTTATAAACTAAAATTTATGATAAAAGGGACAATATTTCCTTTTCCTATAGTTACATTTAACTTTCCGTTTCTTGATGGGGACATGCATGTAGCTCCTTCCTACAGGGTTTATTTTTGTTAAGTATATTTATTGTAATTAAGGTACTCTCTAGTTGGATTGGGTGACTTCTGTTTGATTTGTTTTTTATAGTTCATCGTTTACTGCTTTTGTTTTTTTGACCACCTGTTGGGGGAGGGTTAGGATCCCACTAAACTAGTTTATCCCCACCACTTGTCTAATGTGCCTATCCCAAGTCAGAAATTGTGGTCATAGCATGGATCCAGAAACCTCTCTATTTACTGGACATGTCATTATGTCAGATAACAAATTGATCAAAACGAACCTCAAAAGTTTTATCATGCAAGTTTGTTATTCAGAGCCAATTACGGTAATGACTCACACTCAAGTTTTATGGCTTAATTGATGTTGTGAAATCTTTTAATCAACCCTTTGACCCGCGGGCACAACTGACATGTTTATTGCTAACAAACCGACATTCTCCGGTGATTCCATTAAATGTAAACAAGCCTTTGACCTGCTGGCACAATTGTCATGTTTATTGCTAACAAACCGACATTCTCAGGTGATTCCATTAAATGTAAACAATCACCTTTCTTTAAAAGATGATTTTGATTTAAAAGACAATTGGCCCATCACAAATCATTAATCCATCAATCATAATTTAATGTTTTATACTCATTTAAATAGTATATATTTAGGAAAATATATTTAATGGATTTAAGGAAAACAGTTAAATCTACCGCGCATGCCCTTTGATTGCTATGTATAAACCTATTAAATTTGTAGTTTTGCAGCTTCATATCACATGAAAAACCAAAATCCAAGTCATAAATCATTTATTTTTTTTCTTTTTAAATCTATTTGTGACCCTATTTATAAGTCTACCATCTAACCAATTGCAATGTTGTAAGATAGTCCGATAGGTCAAGTGCACGTGACCATAAACAGTGGGAAAGAAGAAAGAAATCTAAATGCACTAAAATAATTTTATTGCATTTGTTTTGTATTTTGAACGTAAGTACGATTCTGGAATTCCCAAAGTCCGACCCACATCATATTTATCATATAATTTGATATTTTCTCGTAACAAATTTGCTGACATTTAAAGGACTGTGGGCCTCGAAAAATGTAATTAAAATATGTTTTTCATCACTTTCTTGTATATCAATGTAGAATGGAAAGAAAAAGACTTGAGATAAACTTTTCCTTTGCATGTTGTTGGTCAAAGATATCATAAGGCATAGGATATTGAAATAGAAAAAAATTTTTGGGAGTCATAATTGTACAACAGTCATGTGGAAAATTTCTTAGGTCATAGATTTGTATTTGTGTTTATTGTTTTGTTACATGTACATTTTTGAAAATATTCTGGTAAGAGCAGTATTATTTCATGCAAATGGGGCGATTAAGAGCTTTCACATGGAATGGTATTCCATCCTTGTTGAAGACCTTGTGGAGACCTATAGATTTGTAAATTACTCAGTTTTTCTTGTGGTTGGAGTGCAGTCTCTCTGACATTTACCCCATATCTTTTCATTTTCATACTAAATAACTAAGTTAAGCTGTTAATTTTTTACATGTTATAAAAATCAAGTAATCAGTAGTCTATAGGTCATTACTTGGTTAGGTAAAATTTTATTTTTTCCTCCCTTCTTTTTTAACCTTGAATAGAATTTCCTTTTACCTGCTACACTTACAATAGGATTACATGTTGTCTTTTATATAGAAGATAAAGGGTTGTTACTAGGTCTTTGGCCTAAGCTTGGAAGTAGAAAGGTGAACAGCTCTACTTGGGAGACTGTCAAGTCACATTGATCATTGTTCAGGTTATTTGATATTACATAGCTAAAAGAGTTGTTTGTGCCCATCCATGATAGTTTTATAGAGGAGCATAGGCTTTGAAGATTGGACCCTTGAGACATTTTGCATCAGTTTAGAATAATAGTTTGAAGGGTGTTAATTATTTAAATGAGACCATCATTGTTTTTATCTTTTTATTTTTACCATAATAATGATGAATATGATGGTTAATCTGACCAATATTAAAGATTCAGTAATATAGGCTTATGATGAATTAATTTACTTATATATATAAATATGAATAAAATAGGGAAAAGGAGATAATTTTCACATCAAATTATTTACTTGTGCAAGTGGAACCTCTGATCATGATTTGATGTGGACTGTCTAATACACATATACATCGACATGTAGTTTTACTTTTACATGTATCAATTTAGAAATGAAAATAGTGCAAGTTATTAATAGAAATTATACTATATCATGTATATTATGCCAAATATCAAGTTGAATCCATAAAATACACGTCATTGAATGTATCAATAAACGTTAATGGCAAGAAAATGTGATAAAAAAAAACTTGAGGAAAAAACTTTTAACTGACAATTTTCTGGATTTCAATAAAAGTTCTAAACATGCTAAACAGGGGAATCCATGATAATTTTGTGTCCAATGTGACACAATGTCTGGCTATAGTGGTCATCTTGAATTTTCAATCAGCAAGAAAGTCATACATACTAGATCATGCAGATCCATATAACAGACTTGTCTGTCATGAATTGATCCAACAATGTTTTACAGAAATAAGCTGCATTTGTTTAAATTCTAAAGCACTGGCAATATGGAAAGGCTCTGAAATTAATTGCATAAGTAGTTGTCCCTGTCGTCAGATTTGGCCTCCTATTTGGATTTGTTTAGATACGAGTCCTTCTTTTACTATGTTTAGATCTTAGATTTCATGTTTTTGGTTCTAATGTTTATGAAAAGATGTTACTCCTTGAAATGTACATATAGCATATTAAAATTGAATTCACCATATCTATTCAAAACTGGTATATATGTATTTCTGACAAAAAGATACAGAAAAAGTTCAAGCCTAATAAAATAAACTATCTGCTAAAAGGTCAAGCTTAACAAAATTAACTGTCTGCACCTAGTGCCATGTTGGATTTCCAAACTGGATAAAAACAACACTTTTATGGAGGAGTATCTTATAAATAACAATGCCAAAATTGGTCCAAACTTTTTTTCAGGGTAGCAGAATACAATATCATTGTGGATGGACAATACATACTTTTTGTGAGTAGAGATAGAAATTACCTAAAAAGTAATGTTAGATATCAGTTTGCAAAAGAAGACTTTTGAATATAGTTTTTTTATCCTTTTTTATCCTTTACACATACATTGCCCTTAGCATCTGTGAAGAAAGGTCGTTGATAACTCGTCACAGATCTCTTACATCCATCTCCAGTTAATTTAGTTTTCTTTGGGTTTTCATCCAAATTTTCTTGTATACTGTCCTAAAAATAAAACAACATTTGTTCATACAACCATTCACTATTTTGTTCAGCTTCTGATGATAACTGAAAAATGCTTTAAAAAAATATGTTGTACCAATTCCATGTTTTAAAATTCTTAAATCTTAAAAGGAATATGTTTTTTATTCCTTTGGGACAATAAGGGTGCATTGAAACTATCAAATTTTCTGCAAACTTTATCCTGTTCCTTCAGACATTAGCCCTGCATCTGTTTTTGACTGAAGTTTGACCCTGTGATCACTTCATTCACATGTTTGAAAACTCCATCAAATATTTGATGAAAGTTGGAAGAGTTTTACAATATGTTGGGTTATTATTTACACTTTCAAACTCAAGTTAAAAAAAAGGTGCACTTGTAAATATTGAAGTACTGTAAGCTTGATGAAAATGTTTAATTGCCAAACCCACCTTAAGGCTGCTTTTTGGTCCTAAAATTTCAAACTCATTTCAAAAATGGTAAAATATGGCTAAAAAATAAAAAAATAGCCTACTGTGGTTTATAAAACCATTTTCAGGATTCCCTCTGATTGAGGCAAAATTGTGAATTTTAGTGACAGATTCTGGTTAAGAAAACATAGAGTACACTTGATTTGCTTGAAATCAATCACAATTTTTAGAAATTTTTTGTCAAAATACATAAAATTTTCAAAAAATGAAGAATGGTCTCATGTAAACTCTATATTTACAGGACCAAAAAACTGTCTAAAAATGCAAGTTTTGTCTAGAATTTCATAATTTAGGAAAACTTGGTAAAAATTAAGCTCTTATTTTCAAGAACTCTTAACTTTTGGAAGTAAGGATGCACTTAGCATTCAAAGGAACATGTCTCATGGACAATCATACCATATCTCTTATTTTTATATAGTTTTGTTACCTTATAAATTTCAACTTTAGGGGCCAAATTCATGACTTATTGCACCCAGTTCCATGAGAACATGACAAATTAAAAAACAGCAGTAGCCAACAGAGTTGTTGAACATCAAAACCTGTTGGACTGCCTCGGTGGTGTAATGGTTAGCGTGCTCGCCTTGAGTGCGGAAGGCCGTGGGTTCGATCCTCGGCCGGGTCAAACCAAAGACATTAAAATTGGTATTTGCTGCTTCTCTGCTAAGCACGCAGCATTTAGGAGTAAGAGCAAAGACTGGTCAGCCCAGACTTAAAATAATGTGTCTGGGTAAAGTGGCATGTCTTCAATCAATCAAAACCAGTTGTTCAGTTTAAAATTCTTCAGAGTGGCAATCAAGTTAAATATAGTGTAGATCATTTTTGTACTTCCCTACACATTTGTAATTTAGCTGTGTGCATTTGAAGAATAATTATGCTACAATTATAATTTTTCTGAGTATGGTAACCATCTGATAATATGCCTCATATATCATATAGAAAAAAGAGATTTGGTGTAAATATTCATGACACAAAAATCTCATTATATACAAGTAAATTCCAAGCAAAGGAACAACGCTTTGATTGCTGTTCTTAATCTCAAAGTCACAGTGAGGCCTTCAACACGGAGTAAAAACTCGCACCTCACATTAAGTTCAAGACAGCCCCTAGCACCGGTTTGAGCGAAATTCTTTGCTAGATGACTACGACACCACATATACATATAATTTCTTATAATTATGTTGGTTTCAAACAGATTTTCTTTTACGTTATCAAAATGTACATGTGAGGTGTCAGTTATTGAAGCATATTTAAGTATAAACTTTGATTATACTTGTTCAGTATCAAACACTCACCTGCTTGTCTCTATTCTCTATCAGGGCCATTTCTATAGATCTAAGTGTATCCAGAAGAACTTCCTGATATGCTTTGTTCAGGGCCAGACATGTGTCTGGATCTATAGGAACATTTTCATTTAGATTAATGATTATTTCTTCACCATCTTGGTCATCGGCAGAGGCTTCCTGTGAAATTAAACATTTTATTTTATCAGTTAAATTTTTTATATACACAATGTATTCCTGGCTATTATAATTTTTCGAGAGCTATCATGTGAAAAAGAAAGTTAGCCCAAACCTTTAATTTCAACTTCTTTTATATAGAGGACTTAACAATGCATGATTCAGTGATAATCTTTACCTCATCTACACAAATTAGTTAAAATTGTAGACACAACAGACACTACCAAGTCTGCTTATACCTTGATTTTCATTCAATTATAAACTAAAGAAAGGCTTCAGACAAGACTATATGACAAATATGATGACTTCATCTTTCCAATAGTAAACTTCCCATTCACTGGCAGTTACATTCCAGCTGCCCCTGTGTATGGGGTATACATATCAGAGCTCATTTGCTTTTCAAGAGCATTAAAGTACAGCAATTCTGCACAGAGCTAAGTGATTGACAGTGTTCTCCAAATGCAGTCGTTCCGGCAGTACTGACAGGTAAAATTGTTTTCAGACTGACAACTGCAATCTTTTACTGGACCAAATATCTGACGTGTTCTGAGATAAGTTTCCAAGTTATTTTTTTGGGGGCATGCACAATTAATTTAAATACAGTTACAATTATAGTTAAAAAAAATTTGGTCAAACAAAAAGTATTTTGGGCAGGCACAACCCAATCAGCTTGTCTGACCGAATGACAGACAGATCCTCTCACAATTTGGCACAGACTGCATTGACACAATAACTGGTCAAACATGGATATGTTGCTTCTCAGTTGAAATTACCACTGCAAAAATTTTAGTGTTAACACCACAATCTTAAGGGCCAAGTTGTTCAACTTATTTAACTAAGAGTTAAATTTAACTCCATGTTAAATTTGGTTGATTTGTACAGGATTTAACTAC
>JARWCS010000013.1:1764743-1775832 GCA_034783895.1 Geukensia demissa | reverse complement strand
GTCACTCTAAGTATGTTGCATTTATCAGGGTGGAACTGCATTAGCCAGTCTTGTTCCCATTTGATTGCCCCTTCTAGATCTTCCTGGAGTTTAAGGCAATCTGATGGTGATTTTATCTGTCGGTAAATGATGCTATCGTCAGCAAAGAGCCTGATTTGACTGTGATGTAGGTAGTCAGGTAAGTCATTGATATATATTAAAAATAGTATTGGACCTAATACAGTGCCCTGAGGAACACCTGATGTAACTGGTATGTTGTCAGAGGAATGGTTTTCTAGTATAACTGTTTGTGTACGATTTGAAAGGAAAGATTTTATCCAGTTTGCGGCTTGATCTGATACACCGAAAAATTTAAGTTTATATAGTAAACGGTTGTGTGGAACCTTGTCAAAGGCTTTTGCGAAATCCATGATGATTAGATCGGTTTGTATGTTTTTGTCGTTATTTGAACATAGTTGGTGAATTAGTGATATTATTTGGGATTCGCATGATCTATTTGCCCTGAAGCCGTGTTGTAAGTCATAAAGTATGTTGTTGGAGTCCAGGTGTTTCATGATGTTGCTTGCAATTATGTGCTCTTTCAGACTGCCACTGGAAAATTGCGGCTTGGATAGGGGCGGAATATTTAGCCTTGTAACTGGCCGCCTACGGACCACTCTAAAAGAGCTGTTACAAGGGGTGTTTCCAAAACACGGGGTTTTTTAACGTCTCCCTCTGGACGGATTGTGAATTTATACACCACCCACAATCAGGGACGCCCCTTTTAGAGGACAAGTGCCTCAAGGACGGAGACATCAAGTGCCTATTCTTTTCCCGGCACAACCTTTGAGAAGGGGAATTCGAGTATTTTTACATCCCGCTCGAACTAACGGACGCTCTTTAAGCCGGGGTTCTACCCGCAGGCGGAGTAACCGAACGGCCTATTTCTATACCCCGGCCACCCTCGGGGGGAAATTGCTTTGTTAAACGCTTCTACTTTGCCACTTTCTGTCTGATGTTAATCATTTACTAAGATGCTTCGCAAGCGAACCATAATACAGCTTCAAAATCAGCTTATTAACATGAGAAAATTGTATAAATAAGAACATACTATTGAAGGCATGGTAGGTGTAGACAAAGTCCAGTAAAGTCACAGTAATACGATAGACATAGTCAATGTCCTGGGCACGGTAATATCGTTGACAGAGTCTTTGTCTTGGACTAGGTTATATGATGGACACGTCAATTTTCTGGTTCCAGTAATAATATGGTCACACAAACTTGTTATTTACTGTATTTTCTAAAAAAATGCTAAGGCCAGAAAATATGTACGTTTAAGTTTTCCTGATTCGCCCAACCTCTTAATCTCAAATTTCTTACCCTTGCCATTTTTTTCTGGCAAAAAAGTAGGAAATAGAAATTTCTGGAAAATCTGGTCATTCCTGGTAATAGAAAAATAGTATTAAACAAAAACACTCATGCAAGAAAAGATAGTACATAATAACAATAAAAAGTAAGTCCCGTGTAAAGAAGACGAATGTTATTATAAAATAGGACAGTTAATATTTGTCACATGTTATTTCACAGCCTTCAAATTCATATACAAATGATGACAGAGCAAATCCAACATAAGTTCAGAGCAAGTTGAAAAAAATCAATACCTACCTACCCTATTTTTGTTTACAACAAACCTAAACTACATATTTTTTTGGACTAAGAGGTGAGAATATTTGTTATCCAAAAATGCTGTCCAGACATAATTTTGGTAGAACACCATCTTAGGACCATTCTACTTAATAGAAACAATTGACTCAGTTTTACATACAAGTACATGTATATATGATATTTAAAATATGATAACATGTTTTTTTCTAATGTTTTTTGCCATCTTGATTTTGGGATGCTGGATACAATATTGGTAAAGGACCACATAAAGACCATTTAATCAAAGTTTTATTGCAACTGGCACAGTACTTTTTGACTAGAAGATTTTTGAGTAAATTTCCCTTAGTGCCTATATTTTAAAAGAAGTTCATCTGCAGCGGCCACCTAGGTTGCTGCGCTACTACAAGTTAGATAAAAAGTTTTAAAATTGTGTTTATTGATTTTTTTTCTTTTATTTGATGCTAGGTATTCAAATGTAATATTACTAGGTAACAGAATAGACTCAAAAACAACTATATACCAGGAAATTTCATATAATGACGTTTTTCATTAAAGAGCTGTTTTCAGAAAATGTTGTTTTTGTTAATATCCTATTATTAGAACGCCGTTACCGAGAAATGAAATATATAACTGAATGACACGTAGGCTTATAATTTTTTAACTATAGAATTGTGTGTATTTTTTACTTAAATTTCTAAGCTTTATAGAGAAAATGGGACAGATTTCTACGCATAGAAAATATTGTAATTATACTGAGAGATGATAGCAATTGTAGAACAAATGCAAGTTCACTCTGCTTTAGTGACCTTTTCAGGTCTGTTCTACACATAAGTAACTAAATACATGTTGCCGAAAAATTACCTGTAAAAGTCAGGTATTTTATAGTAAACCATGACTTTTGGAAATGATGATTTTCCGTGATCTTAATTGAAATTACTGTGAGCCTATGAACATAAAATATATCTATATTAACTGTAGATTTGGTGACTATATTGACCGCATCTATCACAAACGATACTACATTAACAGAAGGTTCTTCATATCTAGACTTACACCTAGAAACTGACGGTTAGGGCAAAAGTTTTCGGTCGCCATCATGATTTTGTTAATCGTTACGAAATATCCAGTTTACAAATGACAATGAATATCTTCCAACTGTCATGAATACAAATCCGTTCCTAAACAGGTTGTGACTAACATCGATTTTGAATTTACACTGGCTTTTAATACTGAGCAATACGAAGGGTGCCAATAGTGGAGCAGGAGTTGCTTACTCTTCTGTGGGGGGTTCGTGTTACTTCAGCTTTAGTTTTCAGTGTAATGATGTGTGTTCTGTGTTTGTTTTTCGTCTTATTTGTTATAGCATAATCATCAATTTAGGATTATGATATATAATGACATTATCCTATTGTTATTGAAAATATCGAGCAATTTATGAATGTTTCTAACTTTCTGGCGTGTTGCCATACATAATGATATGTAACAATAACAACAGATCAGTCAATTGCTATGCATATGAATCTAGACTAATGACTGACGTAACAGAGTTTTGTCATAACAAACAAAATTATTGTAAAGCAGGAAATCTTCGCAAGGTCATGAAAAGTAACTAAAATACCTAATGTATATTTTTCTATTTGAATGTAAGGGAAAATGGTTTTTATGTAACAAAACAAATGTCCAGACACACTAATTATCATGGCAAAGTGACACCACCATTTAGTTAAATAAATCAAAACGACAAAATATTCGCAGCAAGATGAATAATTGAGCAGTTTTAAGACAGTGTTAATTTTATATATTCAAATATTTCATATATTAATATAAATAATATATGTAACCAATATGAGTAGGTTTTTTAAAAGGTATAGACCGAGTACAAAGCCAACAAATACAATACTATCACATGTCTTTTGTAGTGTCAAAATTTGTTTTACAAACATTATTTGTTCTATTTATCTATCGAATTTTGTCAATATGCTGATTTTGTGAAGAGCGGTGGAAAACAACGTTTCAAAAGGTATAAAATTATTAATGTCAATGATTTTCTTCTTTAAAATATTATTTTATATTATGATATTGACAACGGCAGATGAACTGAATTAATAACAAACATGACAAACAATATCATATCTTTCGAAGTCGGGGGTAGCCAAGCAACTTGGACAATATTTGATGTAATTAAAAACTAACAGAGATCATCTTATAAGATAACATGCCCGCCAACAGAGCTTTTTGCACCACTAAAATGCTGATATATAAAATACAAACTTGGTTTATTAAAGCATTGTTTACGTTGCGATAGATTGTTATATACATAAAGTTTAACATTATTATGAGCGACTGCAGTAAAACGCACACCAAAACTGTCGTACCACATCTATATTTGCCTTTTGACCTCTGTATGTTTATGCTCAAGGTGAAATATGGGACTTCGCTGAATGCAGGTTATCTTGTTTAGAATTTAAATTAACACTACAGATTTCTATAAATCATTATTTAGTGAATCTTTACAACTGGACTGGTGAATACCCTTTGTTCCCATAGCATTGATACTGAGCAAGTGGTTTCGAAATACCAGTTTATGAATGTTTTTTTATAAAGATTGTGAATTCTGTGTTTCCATTCAACAATTTCAATTTAATGGCATCTTCCCCTCAAAATTTATATCATAGATTCCACAGATAAAGAAACTCTTCGCTGCCTCATTCCGATAGGCTTACAAAAAAAAACAGTCTGGTCGGATTAAAAGTTAAAGGACAAAAGAAATGACTAGTGTTTTGTAAATTGGTGTATGCCTTCTTTGTTATATGTGACCATAGTTGTATAAGAAGTATATATTGAAACATGAAAAGAAAATATATATGTTATGTACACCATATAAAATTTTGAAACATATAAGACACATTGTTATGTAGTGATTGAAATTCACTGATTTGGATATCAGATTGTTTTACCATTCTCTTGGCATTTTTTTCATTGATCACGTATTTATTATTGTATAATTTCTTTAACAAGGGTATTTTTCCCTGTTAATTTTTTCTGTATTTACACTTCATACATGCAGAACAATGTTCCCCTAAATGTAAAGTGTCCACTGCGTAAAGTGACAGTTTTTTTGTATTGTTAATTTCATTAATTGTATTTCATCAGCATTGATCGAGTTCAAAATGTTGGAAATCCGGTTAAAATACAATAATTAATTAATTTACACAAACGTCCGAACCAGGAAACAGGAAAGTCAGTTTTATTGTTGTTCAATATAATGATCCGATGAAAAATACATCGTTTTAAAATTCTATACCCATATAGAGCTTTTGCTTGTAATAATAATTTACTCTGTAAATCATAAGCAATGAAAATGCTAAAGGAGTTGTGTAAATACTTTTATCTGGTCCTGATGCATTTTACGCTATTTGACGCATTTAGTACGATAGAAAAATGTACAAGGATACTAAGGTAAAACATTGATGTTATAAATGATGTGAAATCTTGTAAACATGCACTTGCCAACAACCTGTATTGCAGTGTTTGTTGCTGTTTTTAAATTTGAAGCATTTGCTGTTTATTGCTATATTCGAATAGTTTTACTCTATATTGTTGCAACATCTGCACTTAAGGATGGCTGTATCATTGCCAATCATACTGCAATCTTATTTCTTTAAAATGAAATTCTTTGATTATTCTATTCGAGAAACAAATGACAAATTTTGTAGTCGATGTCTTAAAGCCCTTAATTTCTCCGCCTGCAGATAAAATCACTGCTACTCGACCATCCCGAGTGTAGCCTTGGTTTAAAAACAGGCTACTCGGTTTATCCGCCAATGGTGTAACCCATCCTAAAGGGTCATCTTTAGGCCATATATATTACAAGCAGTAATAAATAATAGATAACAATCATTTAAGTCAAATGCAATGAATAACATGCACTCTATTTCAATATTATTTTCAATCTTTTAAATATTTAAATAGTTAGAGTTCATTTTAATTATAAGTATAAACATATGTTATAAGAACCTAGATAGTATTTTATTGCTTTAATCAATCTGACTTTATATAATTCACCCTTAATGCATTAAACGCTTTCGTTAATAGTTAAACTAAAGCGAGAAGGCATTTTTTTTATTTTTCAAAGTAGTGTTTTTATAACATTTTAGTTTAATTTTCAAACAAATTTCGTCATAGTAAATAGTGAATGATTAAGTTTATTTACAAAATTTATATATCATAACAGGGACGTATATAACTGTTATATACGTCCCTGATCATAATGATTTAATATTATTTATTTTCTTCTTTTCCTGCATTCCACATACAATACGGTGCTAGAAATTTGACTGTGGAAAGGGAGATAATTCAATTTCATTTGTGGCAAAAAATAAACAATTTATATTTCATCAAAGGGAGACCGTTGTTTGTTTGTTTGGTTTTTTAATATAGTTGACGTGTCTTTGGATTTTTTACTAAACATTTCTTTATTTGATATTAAGCTGGAAATTTTTCTTTGAAAAGGCAATCCTTATGCTTAAAATATTTAAGATAGGATGAAGAAATTTTTTCTTACCATATCAAGTTGGAATATATACGGTTATTTAAATGGAGGTTTTAATAATTTCGATGACCCAACATCAGTACGAGCAGTTAATGATTGTGACATTATTTTTTAATAGAAACTGATTTTGAATTAGATAAATGCCTTGAAATATCAGGGTTAAAAAATCTGCATAAGAGTCACTTCAATGAGCATATATAACGATACACCCGGGTAAACATGGTAACGTATGTGATTTGAAATGTCTTTTCAATTAGTTTCAATTGATTAAATGTGAAATTAAGTGCTAGTTTACCTAAGAATCATGCAAAAAGTGATTTATCTATTCAAAGACTACAAATATAAAATTAAGATTTTTTTATAGAATTTCACTTCATGTTCAAATTTATTGTTCGTTTTGCATACCTAGCCTGTTCATAGGAGCTCTTATCTAACAAAGAATGCACTGGAAAAATTAAAACGGGGGAGACAACTTTAAGTCGTGTAGTTGAACTTTTGCAAATATATTTTCCAATATCTCCTGTGAACAGGCAGTTTGCAGTAATGACTGATTTTTTCCAGAGTTTACACATTAAGATAATAAAAACATTAAAAACAAATATGCGTATTCTTTTTTAGTGTATCATTTTTTTGCATTTGGGTGATTCTAAGGTGGACTGGTACTTAAGTGTAAGAATATTGTCGGTACAATTATCTGTTCTAAGTTAGTTATCGTATATAAAGCAGAAAGTTAAAGTTGAGAAGTCACGAGATATGCGCCATGAAACTAAAACAAATGGGATAGTTCACACATTGAATTTTAAAATGATATTTGTTGTATTGCAAGTGTTTTGCAGACTCTTTTTCAAATTATGATCTTTTTATTTGAATATACTTATATATCATCAGTCAAGTAAATGTATATGACAAAAAATCTGTTAAAAATACATTCCAGTAATGGAGATGTTGAATGGTTCTGCTGCGATAATCAAGAGGAGATAAGTGGTTACTGTAAAGGTATATCTTTACTTCTTTCTTTTCTCTGTACTTGCCTTGTTAAAATGATTCTAGTGAGGCAGAAGATAAAATTTCAATCATATGACATTCAATAAATGTTATAACATTAACAAGTGCGCATTTTAATAAGAGATATGGAACAAGGAAATGAAACTTATTTCAAAGAATTAATAGATACTAACAACTTTGCAAAAAAATTTCGAATCAATCAAGGGAATACTAAAATATATAAGTATAGATTGGCCCAAAGCCTTCAATAATGGTCACATGTCCATGCTCTACGTTAAGCTGTAAAATGCCACACAAAATTGTGCTTTCGTATCGTCTATATATCATAACGTTTGTCATTCAAGGATATTTGCTGCAAAAACCATAGCATTTTGTTAAGGTGTCAGACATGGATTTTGGCTGTATAATAGCTGTCATTCATTAAGTTTGATTTTTTGCCTGAAGTTAAATAAATGTTTCATCTTACTTTCTTGGCAACACTATACCTTGATTTACGCAGTTTTTCATTAGAAAAAATAACTATCGTAATTGTCCGGAACAAGTTTCCAAAGCTTAGTGGTATATGTTAAGAAAATAATTTTCAACCTACGAAGATAAGATTAATCGAAATTAATGTTTAAATCGCTCAATAGACAAACAATGGGCCTCCGACATTTATAGTTTTTTTTTAATAAAATGAAAAGATATGGAGTAAATGTTCGACTTACTACTCGAGGTCTCTGCAAGCCTACAATAATGGTGGAATAAAATGCCTTTTGGAAAGCTCTAAATCGCCCTAAATAAAAAACATGTATACGTATAATGATTAAAAGAGTAAATGTTGAAGGATGGCTTTAAAACAAGTACAGGGAATTGTGTAACATGTTATTACGATTACATCTTCCGGCTTTCACCACAATTCTGGATTTAGCCAATGTCTGTCGCATGTATTTACCTAATCCAGTCTTTTGCACTCATTCCTGTCTTGTCACGTTCCCAATATCAAATACCATATAAAATTATGTAAGGCATTTACATGGGAATACTATTCGAAACCTATTTTCATCGTAAAACATTCACTTTCGTGTCTTTAGAGCGTTCAAGATCGATGTACCTCGTGGTTTTATAGTGTCCAGTTCCTGTCAGATGTTTCATTTATTTTCATCTTTTATATTTCCTTTTCAATGACATATTGGTCGAAAAATTTGGATCTTTTTGTATATTCTCATATTTAACATGTTTGGTTTGTTGTTATCTTTAACAAGTGGCCACCTTTTTACCTTATCATTAATCTTGTAAGAAAAATAATATTACTTTTGCCTCAGGTTAAATAAATGTGTTAATCTTACCCAACTTATGTTTACACCGATTTTTATGAACACTATACCAAGATTTACACAGTTTTTTAATTCAGATTAAGAAAAATAATAATAATAAAAGCAGACAAACGAAATCACTTTTATCAAGGCAAAGCTTTACTATTTTGTTTCAACCCAAGAACGCACGATAAAGATAAAAAGGCTGGACAATCTATAATTGAATCATAACCCATTTACACAAAGTATAGCAAATATATGACAAATCTTTATTTTAAGTAAGATAAATCTTGAATCAATTATAACTGTAATGTGATGGTATTCGTTTTGAAACAACGGAGAAATATTATTTGAAACAGCATATTGACTTTTCATAATGAACTATATTTAAGACCTATTATGTGTAATTCAGATAAACTGTTCATTTAAAGCAATATAATACTCAGAGAAAAAGACTTTATGTTTTTATCAAACAACAGACTCAACAAAATCTGCCACATACCTAGATTTATTCCTCAATATTGAACAAGAGGGAAAACTTGTTTCTAAGAATCACGACAAACCGGATGACATCACCTTTCCTAATGTAAACTTCTTATATTAGTTTGACAATGTTCCTGCTCCCCCTTCCAATGTTTATGTTGAGTCGGTACTCCCGGAAATCGTCCCTTCTAAAATACTGTAGTCGCCATCATGAAAAAAAATTTGTCGCGGATTGACGTTAACCAGGATTAGAGTTTAATGTTTCACGACGGGGTTGCGCGCAGGCCAGTGGATGCTTACTTTGTCAGAGCAAACGGATCCCACTCCTGTATTTTAAAGACGTTCGTGGATTCCAAACCTTTGTTCCATTTGGTTTCGTTTTATCTTCTAGTTTGTTTTAAGTTTGTCTTGTCCCTTTGAACAATTCACTTTTGATCTCTAACTGGGATATTCTATACTGGACATTGAACAGCAGATGGATAATAGAAATATCAGATGTTTTTTTTCAAGCGTGAAAATTTGCATTTGCAAACTATAAAGTAAAATTTTAAACGAAATGAATTTTAGGATATTGAAATAAACTTATTCAAAGGCAAATCAATCTTTGTATTCATTGAGCACGTTTAAAAACTGATTGTATCATTACACAAATATTCATAAATTAGGCGTCTTCTTTCTTAACGTTTATTGACAACACATTATAATTGTCAGACATAATGTGTTTGATGATATCTCGTGTTGAGAGGCCTGATGTTTTATCATCAGGGATCTCACTCTAAGCTTGCTTTCGGTAACTGCGAGCATTCATTAGAGATATACCTTCTTTTTGCATGTATAAGTGTAAACTATATTTATTGTAATTATGGTACACTCTTGTCGGGTTGGGTGACCTTCTGTTTGATTTTAATGATTCCCCCGTTGCTGGTTTTGCTTTCTCTGATATGTTTGCCCACTCGTGGCGGGAGGGTTGTGTACCCACTAAACTCACGTGCCTGTCACTGTGAATTGTGGTCATTAGAATGTCTTTGTGTTTATTGTTTTGTTACATGTAAATAGATGATAATATTCAGGTAAGGGCAGTATTATTTTACCCATGCATGATTTTTTATTTAGAGCAATTTGCAGCTTTTCCCAATGAGTGGTATCCCAACCATGTTGGAGGCTTTGTTCAGACCTCTAAGTTCGTAAATTACTCTCGTTTTTCTAGTGGTTGGAGTACAGTATCTCTGATATTTACCCCATATCTTTTCATTCTCATAAGGGCAATGTTTGTAGCTTTTATCTTATATATATTTCAAGGCGCCTACAATACTTAATTGAAAATTAACATCAATAATTCTATTGCCATGTATTAACCATACAGCAAATCACAAATAAAAAAAGGAGAAAATATATTAAAATTTTAGTTTTTGCCCTATGATTCCATAAATTTATAGTCAAATTAAAAAAAAACACAGGTAACGTATTCTTAACAAACTAGTACGCTCTGTAAATTGAATGTTTTTTACATAAAAATAACACGATGCAAATTAAATAAAAGTGCCCTGATATCGTTATCTAAAAAGAATTTACTGACAACAAATAGGACATTTAAAATGCAAAGAAAATTCAAAAACATTTACCCATAACTATTCTTTGCAGAATGTCCAACTGGTTATAAGTCAGAGGCTGGAGAGGCATGCTTCAAGTGTCCTAACAATACTTTCGGACGCAAATGTGCAGATATATGTATATGTGCTAAAGACCAAAGGTGTGGTATAGTCGAAAAATTTACATCAAATATCAAGGATTCCAGATATAAGCGATATCTTACAAATATGATATCGGTGTTATATATCAGTCAACTACATCAGTCATAGATAATAATTAATATGTGAAAGTTTAGAAGACCGCAGCTACCGAGAGTTAAATATATGGGTAAAGGAGCTTAATTAAATTCCCATAGGCGGTGATAGTAACGTTTTTAGCTGCCAGTCGGTCTGTAAGTTCGTTTAGGTATGGCATAGGTATCAAAACGACCGGAATTTAAATTTCCATTTCCAGTTTCATTTTCGGGGTAACATGTCAGATTAGATTTTCCGTAAATTGCCGAACCCCGAAGACAATCTAA
>JARWCS010000013.1:1733140-1749875 GCA_034783895.1 Geukensia demissa | reverse complement strand
TAAGATGTGGATCTTGTCTTTCTGGCATACATTTTTTTCTTTTAAATATCTCTACGAAGTTTTCTCTTGTACTTTGTGGAGGTCGTAAAAAGCTTCCACGTGTTTGAGTTGTATGCTCTTATTTATTTTTTGGGGTACTGGAATGTATGTTGGAAAGATACATTTTTTATCTTCTGTATGAAGTTACTGTCTTGTGTTGTAACAATGAAACCTCATGCACAACTTTTTGAAAAAATAATGCAAAAAAAAATGCAAAACATTTTCAGAGTTTGTATATCTTAGCTATTGAGAATGCAGAAAAAACTAGGAAAAAATATAAAAAATGAGTTTTTAATTAGTTTTTTTAAGGTTTTATAGATCTCAAATGGATTATACAAAAGAAGAGTCTTGAGTATTAACCAATCACAATGTCACTGTCGATGACTCGGTCGGCCATTTTAGATTTCTCCATCATCAGGGAAAAACTTTAAGAAATCCAAACAATAAACATTCCTGCCAAATTTGATACCAATCTGCAAAGGAATATCATGGGAGTTTGTTGGTGTAAAATGATGTCAAAAGCTTACATGATAATTTGGGTTATCGATCTGTGGTGATGGATTGAAAAAAAACCAAGGTTATATATATAGGTAAAATTTTATTTCACATCAGAAACATAACAATTGTATATATCTACAAATAATTTAACATTGAACTAAAAACAACTTGATTTGATCATAAACAAATAAAATAAAATACAGCTTCTAAAATTATTAAAAAAATGTAAATACACATTAATGACAAGACTGACGTTAAAACAAATATTGTGTCGGTTAAACACTGCCACCATCTGCTGTGCCTTCGCCTGTTCAGGCGCTATCCCTAAAATTATGTTACCTAAACATTAGGTTAATGTCCACATTGCACCAGTTAATTTTTAAATATAAATCAACACTTTTTTTCTAAAAACTAACTCGTATCACTTGCACAACCAATAATCTTTTGTAATATGTTCAGCTTGTTTTTAGGATAATATTCGATATTCAAATAAAAAAATAAAAGATAAAAATATGATCTGACTGTTTCTGGACATCATTAAACATCCAATTTTTTTTAATAAAAAGGGGGATATCACTTCAAGCCCCACGCTGGAATTCTGAATACGCTGTTTGCCTGTAAATACTCAAAGACTATCCAGCGACATGGGCTAATTTTAGTAAGAAAAATCAGATAGGACGTTAGCATCTTCGCTAGACGAGGATTTCGCTCAGGTAGTGATTGGGGTCCTGTCAGAGCGAAACCCTTGGCCAGCGAAATGCAAAACAAATCCTATGATGCCTCCCTACTTAAAGAAAATAATTAACAACTACTGAATGACAAAATATACAACAAAGATTGTCCTGGAAATATAGCAAGACTTCTCAAAATTTACAGGAACATAAAAACTCATACGTATAACAGCATCAACCAATAAAAAGCAGGCACAGGAAAGTTACATCGAAACACTGGGGCCAGACGCATACCTATGTCCATGGCCTTTTTTACATTCTACTCCTAAAAAGCAAAATTTGAAAAAAAGTTTGCGTCTGGCCCTGTGATCAGCGCGGGGGTGCAATTACATTCGTTTTTTTTTCGTCTTGAAAAATGTCATCATTTATTAAAATGTATCAAAATTGACCACATTGCTATATTTTAGAAAATTACTCGTCCAACGAGAAACTACTCCACAAAGACTACAATATTGTGGTCTGACTTATCATATTTACCAAGGTAACTATTTATTTACACGTATAGGTACCAACAGGACCCTGTTTGGGTGGACAGGACGGGTCCAGGGGTTGGTTTTAGCGAAATCTGATGCAGACAAAAGCGAGGGTCTATCCCTATTAATTGATGGGATTTTCTGTGTAAAATGAATTGCAAGGATGCAAAAGGGTATTTTAGTCAAGATTTACGGCTGGGCATAGCAAAAATACATGTAGAAAAATTACTTTTTATATCACTTATTTGACTAGGTTATATAATCATAAAATATGGCTTAAGTAATCAATTCTAATATGACTAGATTAATCAATGTTTATGACTCAAGTAATCAATCTGATTAAAATCAGATCTTGGTAAAATTAGTCACTATGTTGAATTTTAACAAGATCTGATTTTAATCGGATTGTAAATAAATTAATTGATAGAACTGATTAATAATTATGACTAGATTAATCAATTGATATGACTGGATTAATCACTTCATGTTACCAAATGTTCAAAAATGAGACTTGTGTAGCTTAGTCATGTGATCAAGTCATCCAAGAGCAGGTTATTATTCATTGCCCAATTCAAAAAGACACAGCAACCTCTTGTCTTGAATGATGTACATCTCTTGTTTAAAAAATAATGTATTTACACACTTAGTACAATGTCTTAGTGAATGTAAAAATGTATTCAACTAAATAGTGAGATATGTACAGCACATTCTCCATTGAAGACGAAGACCATAATTTATTGTCTTCTCCATTTTCAATCTGAGTAGGACATACTGTCACTATGTATGCTGTCTGAACTGTTCATCCAGTGTGGTGGACCTATAAATAAGAAAATGAAAAATATGAATGAAAAATGTAATTTTTAAAGTTTTCTGCTATTCCGTATGTTTTTCTATTGTTTTTTATGTTCACAGTTAACGTTTTAGACAGAATTATAAATTGAACTACAACGAAATATTCTCATATAATTTTATAACTATACTACTGGATGGGTACGACTGCTGGTGGACTGTTCGTTTTCGAGTACATCACCAACCCGGCGCAGACTTAACCATTTTCGGACTTTATCAATTTGATATATATCTTTTAGATGAATCTGGCTTTTGTTTTAGGTTGATTAAAGGGTGTTTATTTCAATGTTTAGGTTTTCCGTGCGTTTTACTTATCTGGTCCCTACCTTTACTGGTGAATTTAAAGTTCTAGAACAGAAATTATTTGCATACTACATGCTTCCAATGAGAACACGCGCAACAAATATAGTTTAAATCAGTCACAATTTTAACCTATAGTGTGCATCTTGACTACCAGATTTCAAATAAACATGCCCGGAGAGTTTCTCGACTGAATGTCGGAAAGTTTTGATTACATATGTGTACTTACTAGATATTTTTGACGGAGATGAAACCGGTGATGGGCTTGAGTTCCCGCTTCTTGACTGTTGCTGTTGTTTCTTCTGTCTAGCTCTAGAATTCTGGAACCAAACTTGGGTCACGCGCTTGCTTAAACCGGTGATCTGGGCAATACGCTCCAGGTCCTGACCATCCGGGTTACTGTCCAGTTGGAAGTTTGCCTGCAGCACTTGAACTTGCTCTTCAGTAAACGTAGTTCTGACTCGTTTTGTTTTGGATTTCATACTAACATCATCTGTATGGACAAAAATAAAAATGGTTCAACATCTTTTTAAGAAAAATAATTTGGATCATTCCAAAAACAAAGATGAAACGAATCTGGGCTGACTAGGTAATTTCAGGAGCGGATACAGGGTCGCCTCCTCCTTTTTTAAGAAAAACCATGCCCCCATCTACCTATGTATAAGATATTGCTGCTTAAAGCCGTTGTGCCTTCCTAGCATATACTGTTGGGAACGAATGTTTGAAACAAAATAATTTACCGAGCTAGTCAAAATATCTTGAAATATTCCCCTATCTTAAAAGATTTAAGAAATTGTATAATATTAAATTTAAGCATTTCACAGCTGTTTATTTCAAATTTGTTTAAACAGTTGTTAGTGTTACCTTTACTTGGACCTCCCTCGAGGGATTCCACGTAATGCGTCTTGCACAGCACTTGGTCATCTTGCAGAGCAAACTCCTCACCGGTTGATAGTTGTCGCTTACAACTATCGCATGCAAAACAGGCAAGGTGGTAGACATTATCACGTGCTTTTCTCACCCAATCATTTGGCTGAATAGAACGCAGACATTTTGAACACTTTGCACCAAATTCCCTGAAAATTACATTTGAAAATATTCTGATATTCATCAACATGTATGAATGTACATTTTAAAATGACATTAAGACTTTTCTATTGTGCTATTACAAGGCGTATTGGTTTCTTTCATGGGATGTCCAAGTATATATTTTCATTACATAAGACTACAAAAATAACGATTACATAAATCCATTGTAAAGTGGCAAATTAGTATATGGAACAAGCAAATATCATGACAAAATAAACGATCATTCTTCTTTTTAAATTTTAACGGGCAAATACTGTCACGATGTCGTTACACAATTTAAATCTTCCAGCTGGCCAAAATGAACCGAGGCGCGCAGCACCCCAGTCTGCCCTTTTCGTGCTCCCCTCTGCCCTTCATATTTCTGAGATGCAAGAACATGCTTACAAAACAGCTTATTTGCAATGAAAATATAGAGTTTGGAGGTTAAACGTGTCTTTCAGTAAAAGAAACAGTTTAATTAAACTTCACAGTGACCAAAAATCGACAAGACATTCAGTATTTCCTCTATATGTCATCTTTTCAATTTTAAGTGTGCCCGTTTTAGTTTTGAAATCGCGCTGAAGTGACCTTTTTGTGCAGTTGCGCCCACCTTCCCTTAAATCCCAGCCAGAACACTGATAATACATAATGATTAGTACCACGACAGTCTTTCTTGGACCCCTCGTCATTATGGATTCATTAATGGTTGGTTGTCTGATATGCATTTTACAACTCAACTATTTTGCGGTTGTTAAACCTGAAGAGCTCTGTTCAATTTTTTCATATACCCTCCTGTCTAATATTTACTGAGACTTCACTTTGTATTGAAAAGACAAGATAATTCTTGGTTCATTGCTTTACAAAAAAAACACAAGACGTTTAGGGAGGATTATAACATCCTGTTGTCAAGTGTCGGCGTAAAAACTCTACCAGGAAATCAAATAAAAGTATCTATGGAAATTTCAATTGACATCTGTGCTCGGAAATTAGCCCCGTCCGGTAACACCCCAAAATTTCTTTATTCATGCCGCCATCCTTTTTCCCGCCTAATTAAATCCAATCGATTCTGCAAATTTGTATTCAGCTTAATGAAGCAGTAGTCGAAATTCCGTTAACCAGTTCAATTGGAGCTAATTTGGCAAATAATGGTAATTTTCGACTGCAAAGATCTATGTTTATTGGAGAATTTCAATAGAATTTACGATTTGTGATTTTAAGAAACTGACGCTTTAAGAAAAGTGGAAATAATCGAAAATCGTTACCTTATGACATACATATAATCAATCTCATATCAAAAGATTCCATTTTTCGTGTTTTTATTATTTATTAAGGTTGTCTTCAGTTCTATTTTCAGTAATGACGACCATCTTGGAATCAAAGGTAGAAACAGTGTTGTATAATATTTGAAAATTGTTATCGATTTATTCAGACTTTTTAGATATGACTGGTTTTGTTTTTCCACAGACACTATTTTGATACATTTTTTCTTCAGTTACTTCCCTCCCCCAACAAAAACAAAAAAACGAAACCGCTGTTGATTTTTAGTTTAGCAAGGAGGTTAATTTTTATTAAACCCCTTCGTAACTGTGCATTTTGGTTGGTGGGTGAATTTGCTTTACGGAAATATTTCAGGACTTTGGTTTCAATTAGCCCCGTGCTTTCAAAGAAGAACTGTTGAAGGAAGCAACGTCATGTGAATATGTCCCTGTGGTCATTTCGGCGAAAAAAGAAAAACACCTATTTCGACATTCATTCTGAATGTACGGAGTGGTGGTTTATTCAACAAGACATGTTTCATTAGAATTATTACTCAAAATTTCTGATTTGCTTTCAGTTGAATGCAAGACCTATGGCCCAGGGGATTTTTCTGTTTGAGTTTATGATCAGTCAGGTAACAAACTTACTTGAAATTTCCGAAATTTTAAAACTAAATTTTTATATTTTTTGCCTGAGTTTGTACCATACAAAAACGGGTTGAGTTTAACTCGCATAATAAGGTTTGCCAGTTACCTGCCCAAGATGGGTGGTTCTCTCCGTATACTCCGGCTTCCACCACCAGTAAAACTGACCTAGGGCCCAAGGGATTTGGCGGTGGTGATATGACTGAATAATTGTTGAAAGTGGTGTTAAACACCAATGAAATAAACAAACATAACATTATATTTTTACAATTACAATTTTTAATACAAAAAATCTTGTCTTTCTTTTTATATGAAAAAATATTTCAGGCTACAGGAAATATTTCAAATATGACTTATTAATGTATAGTTATATTCAGTGTCAGAAACCCGTGATTTAAACGCCATACTTTCACAATTTGGAATTGACTCTCAATCGAATAAAATGAATAGTACAAATTGATAGCAAGATATTGTTATATTTTGTACAGATTAAAAGCAATCCACATTTAAATTAAAATCGTTATGGGACGAAAAGTTGAATTTCTATGATGAGACAGGAGGACTGTTCGGTGCAATACAGTTGATCACAGAAAAGAAAACCTAGGACCGGATTGTTTAAATTTCTATTTTCTTTGTATATGAACATTTATTTTCACCTCTTGCAAGGACTAAATATTATTTCAAAAATTCTCCTCCTCTACCAGAAAATTAAATGTTGTCCATTTTTGCATACTTGAGATTTTTTAATTTTTGTTATTTCTTTATTTAATCTATTAGAAAATTAACATCAACAAATATATGACTTTTTTTAATATATAATACAGAGATGGCCGACTATAAATTTATGAGGAATGCAGTATCGTATACTGAAATGTTTCATATGAAACTCTGTTCTATAACCAGAAATTCATTTCATTTTTTTTAACATCCGTGCCTATTTTAATTATTTCAGATGTTAAATCGAACAGACACCGTTTATTACCTGAAAACTTGAAAAACAGATTAATGTTCGAGATTCTCGGCGCTTCTCACGTTAATTGTTTGCAGTTACAGAAAATACCCATATCAGTTTTTGCACTGCAGCCATTTTGGAAGATATCATGGCGATATGCACAACTAATTTTATGATTAAAAACATTTTATTGGCACATTACGGAATCATTTGCACAGCGAATTTGTAAGTTTTTCTTCACATTTGAGAAACGCTTACTCAATACGGAAACATTTAAAAACGAGGCGCTAATAGCTCTAACAGGTTAACAAGACTAATGTGGTATAAAACTTAATACATGGACCGTTTGGATATTTATTTCAGCGAAATATGAAATTTATTTCCTTTGTCACGATTTCCATTGCCAAACAAAGATAAATACAAACATATAGTCCTTCAGACTGTCCGGACTTAATCGGAATTTCGGACTATGCAATTCGTCACAGACAAATGGTCACCTTGCATATCAAAAATAATTATGACTATCAATATAGTCCAGAAATTCTATATAAGTTCGAATTTAACTTGCACATTGTCTGTCTAAAGCGACATTTACAGAAAATTTTGCAAAACTTGTTAATGTAACTTTCACTCTTTAAAACACTATTCTGAAAATATGAATTATGAAAAAGCTACATTTTCAGATTTTTTAAATATTGTACTGGTTTTTTTGTGGAATAAACTGTAAACAGTACAAAAGCTTGGTTATTTTTTTTGTAGATTTCCAATGTACACAGAACCGCGTCTGGGATTTTTTATGTTTTGTTTTTATGGGGGACTGTTCCTCTTATCTCTCTTTTTGGTTCTATTTCTTTTTGTTCTACAAAACTATCTATATTTATCCTGCAATTAAGCGTTTTATTATACAAATACGAGTGACGAATATCGCAAAGTGATATTCGTACAGTAGCATCATATTTTCTCCTGTTTTCCCAACGCATTATGAGCGAGCCGGAATATTAGATTCGGACAGCTGACTGGTGTCTTCAAACACGTCCGCGGATTCAACAATTTTAGAATTTTAGAATTAGGAGAAGCCTCGCGACATTTTACCTGTTTCTGAAGCTCGTTCAAATAAATTTGATATTTTCCGGCAATGTACGTGTATTGTATATATAACTAATATTAAAACAATCATAACAAACCTGACGACTATATGTTGTTCAGATTGTAAATACTAGTATATCTATATCCGATGTAAATTAAACTACTCTCTTTTGTTTTCTTTAAAATACAACAGGGACGTATATAACAGTTATATACGTCCCTGAATACAACAGACCAATTTTCGAGAAAAAAAATCTTATAAGCAATCCTTAGAGTTGCGAAAATGAGATCCATATTGGCCAAATACATACATATCTGGAACCAACTGATACTTATATAAATACATTTGTAATTGAACATTACTTTTCTTGTATAATGTAAATTTCTGATGTTGTATTGTTGTTTTATATGTGGTTTTTGATTAACCCAGTTGGGTTTATTATCAATAAAGTTATTATAATCGCAATAGCCCAAAACAAGACTTTTAAATTGTTGAATAGAAATGAGCACGTTATTTTATGTTCAGTTTTAATTCATCGAATCAGGATGGAGTCTAAGGAGTACGTGCAAAAATCATTTTTCAATAACAGACGATGAAAATATTTTATACGTCCATGATATACTGAAATGTGCGAGAGGTATACGTGTTTCCTTCAACGATTTCAGTAATAGGTATTGTCTTCAAAAATGGGTGCAGTTACACCTGCATTTCCGGCCCAGCCAAGCAAAGCCGCTCATGGCCAAAATACAATGTATTACCAAAAAGTCCAGTACATTGTATATTGTTTACTCGAAATGGGGTCGGTCCCATCCGTCCCCCCTCCTTGTCCTATGCATATAAAATATTGCTTACCTTGTATAATCCATTTTACAGTACACATTATTCCCTTTGATATAGCACGAGGACTGTCTCTCGAGTCCAATCTGACATACACAGCATCTTAAACAACTCAAATGATATGACTGGTCATTGACGCGAAGCAGATACCGGTCCACGATGAGATCACCGCATCCATAACAAATTTCTCCATCAGGCTGAAAAACGTAAATATTTATATAATTATTAAGAAATTGACAGAGTGTGCAATAAGTATTATTTATGCCATTTGATACCACTTTCCTCCGCTAATTGTCGGCACCGAAAATGCTTTCCTCCAATGTATACCTAGAAGTTCATAAAGTTAGACCGATCGTACTATCCTTGGCTCCTAGCGTGTCGGATGATGGTAAATCCAGTGCTTTACACGCAGTTTAATTTGGCGTTTTAATATTTTTGTTAACTTGTGTATAAAGAAATAATAGAATATAATATTTAAGTCTGCATGATGTGTTGTCTGAAAACTGACAATATATTTCGTTTTTTTTTTCCAGACAAATAATTCTGTTTTATTAAGGACGGACACCATATTTTAGTAGTCCGTTGATGAGAGAGATTTCCAATCATGATCATTTTACTCCCAAAATATTGCGAGTCGAGGGCACCCTTTTTACACGGACAAGGCTGTCGCGAACAGTCGCTGTGTTGGGATATGGTCTTGTACAAACTGGGATGCAGTTGAAACGTTGCAACATATGAAATTAAAATTCACAACAGATGAATCCATATCTCTTTTTAAAGTTTTGTTTGAACCAGCTCTGAAAATGTCAATTGTTTATGCATTTTAATTTAGATATAGGAAAGTGATTAAGCTATACATCTAATAGCTCCTAAACATGCATTTACTATTTTAAATGACATCATTTTTAATTAGGAAAAAGATTTCATTTTTCCAAAAACCCTTTGTCTATGATAAGAATATGAATAATAAAATAGAGCACATGCAGTTGACACCGATCGGAGAACCGAGGTCTGTAGAAAAAACAATCTAATATCATATCAATTAAAAATCGAGCAATTGATCAATCACTTTTTGGAGATTTTTTTGTAAATTCTACATTAAGAATGATTTTGTCTACTTGTCTCATTGTCTTCAGTATGAAGAGAGACAAATAATATCATTTAAAAGTGAAACACTGCCGACGTGTAGAGCGTAAAAGATTTTAATTAAGTTACTTAAATTAGAAAATAATAAAGCAGCGACCATTTAATTCTGAAGGGGGGTGGTTTTGGTTTTTTCACAAAAAAAATATTCTGATGCCTAACTTTATGAAAAAAAATATTTCTGGACAGGCATGTAACAAAAAACATATTCAGAAGCCTAGCGTGATGTTAAATTTTGCCCAAAAAATGCGACTTAACGCTTCGAAAAGCAAAAAATAATTTTTCGCGCGAAAATCATTTCCGAGAAAAGAATCATATCCACAAATGAAATGGTCGTTCCCTAAGGACATCCATTGCCTGATACAGGGACGAAATAAAGAGGGGCAAACACATTCTTGTGTCATGGACTTGAAATATCTACAGTTTAGTATATAGTTTGTCACTTTATGACAAGACCAAATCTATATTCATATGTCCATGCCTGTCCCTTTGCTAAACTGTACGGGCCAACCATGAAATGTTAAAAGGTTTTATTGCGTTCAATTTTTCATTCGAAGGCGAAAAAATTAATACCTTATAGCTATACCGAATCATTGAAAACGACAAGTCAAAAAAGTTCGTCTGTCCATTTCATGCCATTTCATTTCCGCTTTGTCCGTCTTAGAATAAAAAATATTTCAAGAAAACTTCCATCCGCACGTACACACACATCTTTCAAGTTACCGGTGTGGATTCAGCGGGGGGGGAGGGGGGGCGCATCCCCCTAAACAAGAAAAAAATGATTTTTTAGGTCTCAAATTTCCTAATTTCTATCAGCTTCCGGGGGCGCCCCCCACCCCCCTGGCAAATCCTGGATCAGGGACATAAATAACTTACATGAAGATAATACCTATGTCAAAGACATTTTCAAATTTTGTGCATATTCATAAGTCCAAATTGCACTTGTAAAATTCCTATAACGAGTGCCTTTTATTTTCTTAATGTAGACTGATAAAATTTAGTAACAGTAAAATTAACAATAAACACGTCTTACTTTAAATTTAGCATGAAATGTGCATAAAGTTTACTGCAACAAGTATTTTGTTACATCTTGGAAACCAGATTGGATCAAAGACGGACCACGTCGTTCTCAACCCGTTCACGTTATCTTAAAATCTATTCGTCTTCATAGACTCGTTATTATGCCATTAAAATAATTTAGTGGAACAATTTGCTCCATTTAGTCAATAATGTGTCGGAGTTTTATGAACTGTCGAAAAATTCTGTTACATAACTGGGGGTCAAGTTGTCAGTGAAGATTTATCGAACCGTGATTGATTTGTTTAAAACCAGTTGTGAATATCAACTGTGCTCCACTGAAAAAAAAGGCTCTACGGACAAAAACAAAAATACAGACTGTAAAAACAAATTATGTCATAATAATCGTGGTCCAACTGCAACTGTAATTTACTCCTCCATAAAATCATGCATATTATGCCAAAAATAATTCCGAGAATTTCAAGTTTTTAGCTCTATACCTCCTGTAACCGATCTCAAAAATCCTTTCTTGGAATTTGGACCAGTCGCTCGCATGATAGCTATCAACTTAAGATAAAATGCCTTTGTTAATTAATTTAAAAACATAAAAAGATAAAACCGAAATAAAGTTATTCAGCAATGTACGAAAAGAAAAATGTTGTCCACTTCAAATTTATTTATTTTTTGACACATATTTATATTTTTAATCTATTTATTTATAACACGACAATGCGCGTATATTTGATGATCAAAAAAGATTATCAATTCAGTATCTCGATATAACTTATTTTTTTTTTTTTGTAATCTGTAATAAAACCACTTTCATAGCAAAACAATCAATATTTGATCTTTTGTTCAATTGCTACTTCTCAACACAATGTTGTTCTAGTCTATAATTTTGTCAAAATCCATTAAAATCACCTGTCATAATGGCTATCAAAAGAAAACACAAGTGTGATCATGTATGTAGAACCCCCTCGTAGGTTGTTTGGCTCTGTTAGAGACAGATTAGGGGGATTAACTCGGTCGGTTTACGATTTGGTGACAAATTTGACCGAGATGGACTTTCAAGTCCCCGTCATCGATAAATTTCACATTGGGGCTGTCAAACCCTCATGGTGTGGCCGTCTTAAACATGTTCAAACAAATTTTACCTTACACTAATTCAATTAGTATTTTACACCTCTAATTATTTGTTTATGAATTATGTTCGATAAAATACTGTCAAACATTTTTTTTCTATTACTGGTTTTATTCTTAAATATTTGATGTCATACAAAGTACTTAAGATCGGTGTTTGCTTGACTTCGGATAAAAATATGATAACTTTATAAGATTAAACGGTTTTTTTTGTGTGATTAAAATTTTCAAGTAACAAATAAAATACAACTATAAACAAACATATATATTTATTTATTATAGAAGAAAAGACAATAATTTACAAGTATTATTCAGTTTCGTTATGCCGGCAGTTCAAGGAAAAGCAGATATATACAGGCAATATCGCACGCTTGTAAAATTTCTCTTGTCCAGTCGCATATGGTTAGGCCGTGTCTGTTTTTTTATTTGTTTTGCGTCGGGACAAATTTTGAAACCTACCAGCCAACCAGGACGAAAAACACACAATGAATAAAAAACACAGCCTTTCGAATTGATATCATATGTCAAGCATGCTAAAACCAATTCATAAAAGTTGAAATCTATTTTTGCAATGGATGCATTTTGATAAACTATATATCTATAAAAACATGCTAAATTTAAAATCAGCGATTGTTTTATGTATGAATAAAGCAATATCAAATTTCACCGACTTGTTCAACCAATGACTTTCTAAAATATTTTTGTGTGTTACAACAAAACCTACCAGCATGCAGACGCAAATCGAAAGAAAAACATAGCTATGTCCTTATTGAAGTGACAGTGCTGGGCTTGACTTCTGTATAAGATTTCATTTTTTAAATATATGTCATGTGTTTGTGGTTCCGAAATTTGAGATCGTTAAGGGAAATTTACCTTAATGGAAATTCCAAAGAAAATGTCATTATTTGTCAGTATCCTGAAAACAGGAATTCGTTTACAAGTGTTTAAAAGCTAAATATTATTTAAAAGGTATCTAAATTAATACTCCATCTATCTATCGTGATAAAATCGTTGAAAATGCTTTTTGTATATGCATTTAAATGGACGGACATTGAAAAGAAAGAGTTAAGATGTTCAGAATGCTTCGAAATGGAAGGTTTAAGTGAAGTTAAGGGTGGATCAAAGGTTCCCTAGAAATGTATTTCCGGTGAGATACATTTTAAACGCATAGAAGATGTCGGATTAATGGGTGCCACAAAGACTCTATAACAGACATCAGAAAATGGAAAAAGGAAAAGAAAACGGACATGCCTGATCACGGAAATGAAGTTTCCTTCACAATGCAGAGAGAATTTTACACGCATTGAAATACAATATATGTAGTCTTTTTGGTGCGTTAAACGATTTTAAAAACATGCAAAAAACATCTGCTTTTCAGTTCAGTTATAAGGTTGAATAAGGCTACGTTACATTGCATTGTAGTCTTACTTAGTCTTAACTTACTATAGAATGATAAAACATGTATAAAAAACAATTCTTATAAAAATTAAATAAACTTCCCAGCTATATAATTTCACAAACGCAGAAATTAGCAAAGAAATCAGGGCCATATCATACTTTCCGGTAAGAAGTCTCATGAATTTTCGCCCCGTAAAAACGCCTTTGTTGCATTTATTCGTCCCATCTTTGTCCTTACTATTGCTTCTTTCTTTTGTAAATTTTCTTACTTTTTTAATACCGTCAAAGTTTTTTCAACGTTATAAATGTTTTGAAGGGAAAATGTGAAAATTTTAGATGATCTGTGACAAAATATTGACGTGTTATAAAAATTATGACATAAAGCTTGATTCAATACAAAATAAAGTTTTTGTATTCTTAAATGAAACATGAAGGAATTGTCTGTCTTTTGATTCACATTCTAAAATATGACATGCAAGCTTCTAATTTGATTTAGATAATATTTTCTACATGGCGATATCTCCATTGTTGTCAGTCTAAAGCTTGCATGATTCTTTGACGAATTCTAAAAGGAAATCTTAATTCATTTAGTCAAAAATTATTGACAAAATTGTAATATCTTTTGTAGTTGATGATAAGAAGAAATTTCTCCTTTATCCTAACAGTGCTGATGATATTGTGTTTTATAAAAGAAAAAATGTTTAGTTTAAGATTTTGGAAGAAGACTTTACATAATTTGATTAGTAATTCATTTATAAAATTCTAGTTATTCTAAAATAAGTTTTTCTTAATCACAAATAAAAGGCAAAATGTATTTAAACTTGGGGTGTTTAAGAAAGTATATTCTAACTCTAGAGTAACTTCTGTTTTAAGTATATGTTAAAATAGCAGTTTCTAACACATTCATCAAACTCATAATCATTAGGACAAGATCAAATTTATTATTATTATTATTATTATTATTATTATTATTATTATACACGGGATGAAAAATATTTCGTAAAAGCCTGTTTTACGTCAAAATAAATTAAATAATGTTTGAATTAGCAAACAAACAAAACAACAAATAATTAAACAGAATAATTATTAGTAAATTTTAACTAATTAATAACCAAATTAATAAGTAAAAAATAATTGTAACAAACCTTTAGCATCGTAAAACTGTATCTATCTATGGCATTTTCCACGGAATCCGGAGAGGAAACATTTTCATCAAATCTTGAAGTAACGGAGTCGGAAAACTCATAATTGTCATTCATCCGCATCTTAACTGCATCCACTGAAATATGATCCCGCGAAAACCTTGGAAGACTCGTTGTGAAAATATTTTAGGAAAAATTCAGCATAAAAATTACTAATTTTTGTTAATTGTGACCGTTATTCAAGTAATTTTGGTAAATAGTGCTCACGTGCAATAATAGAACAAGGTGAACACTTCTTACTTTCATATTTTTTCTCAGCCAATCAGAATTCGAGTACGGTCGATTCGACCTCCTGTCGTCTGTCATTCAAGTTGGATCGCTTACATGCAAAGACATTTGTTACCATAACATTTTATCAACATTTCCCAGTAAAATGTTAAATGGACAACATATTAATGTTAGAGGGATTATAACAATAATAAACTACAATAGAGGATTATAATAATCTTATTTTGTAAACATATGTCATGAAATATCCAAGAAATGCTAAAATGACAAAACTAATATTTATTTATTTAATTTTAGGATAATTGCTATCATATTCTAAAACATATTATACAGATATTTTCACAAGTTTAATATTAAATATTCAAGGAGGCAATACTAATGGAATTTTGAGCTCCACAGATGACTTTCGAAGAGATAAGAGATGTACAAAGCATTTGTGTATAGAGTTTATGTTAATTACTTGTTTAGAGTTTATTTTTGTTACTTTTTAGAGTTTCTTGTGGTATATGACCCGGGTTAAACAATGTCCTTGTAACCAGGAACAACTCCAAAAGTATTTTATTATTTATATCCACTTTTGACTACCCATAACATGGGCGCGTATAAGAATTTAATATGACCAAAGTATATGCGTGTTTCTTGATAGTTAAAACAACTTGCTGATTTCTATCGTCATTTCCATTGGATGATGTATGTCACTTAAACAGTTAGGGTAGGCTTTTCATTTAAAAAGATAGGTTTAGGAAAACTTTAATTATATAACACTAAGGGGATGTTGACCTTAAACTAAGCGTACCAAAGCTAAAAAGTAATGTTTTATGTAAAATATGGTACTGAGTGACGATGAATACCGTCTTATGCAAGCGAATCCGTCATTTCCGTATATAGTTGTCCGCAATGTTTTACGAAACTTACGATATCGACAAATCAGGGTTTGGATGTGCTTACAAAAACATTTTGGCGTTTTCCGCTAAAACCAAGGAAAACCATGTGAAATTCTTTTAAAGGGGGGAGGGGGGCGTAAACCAAGTACTTCCTTCACGAATTCAAATTAGCAGGAGTCAGAATAATGAAATAATTATTTTCATAAAAGGTGACAGTTCACTTTTTAACATAATAGAAGTAGATGGAAATTTCACCTCTGATACGAAAGAGAAAACAATTAAGTTGCATGTTTCCGGTTTACAATATAAAAATTGTACATTTCTGGAGAAAAGATATTGCAATTCTAAGACGGAACAAACCAGTGCTGCTTAGAGATGAGATAAATTTTTTCATTTATAAGTAGGATATACAAGTTATTTATATTGGTACTTTACGGCCCAATCTTGTTTGTCAATAAATGCCGAACACATATCGTGAAAAGTCGGTATAAAGCGACGTTGAAAAGTGCATTCGATAACATTTTAAATCATATGATCTTTTATTTTTTAAATTCAGAACATTTTTTGATTGTTTTGAAGGGCATTATGAACAATGTGGCTGAAATATGTCTTGCGCGGCCACGCCCTTCATTGTGTTGTAAGTTGCTTTGAACTTTGGGAGAATACGTTAAAGGTCAAGGTCAGACGCACAAAAAATCAAAACTTGAAATAAGGTTCCCTATGGTGGTCGGATGCGGCCATTTCGCCTTTTCGCGTATGTGAACGATAACTTCAAAATGGTCACATTATATTAAATCATTTTACTGAAATTTTAATAGCGAAAATTTCTTTCTTGAACTTTACCTATAAAAAGTCATGTTTTGTTTTACAACCTCGCAACTTGGCTATAATATCCCCAATGCAAAGCGATTTTAACCTGATTTGACATGAGCTACATGGCGGGTGTCCTGCAGGAAGCAGAGACTGCTTACTCTTCCGGAGCACCTGA
>JARWCS010000013.1:1700368-1712814 GCA_034783895.1 Geukensia demissa | reverse complement strand
AAATGTACATATAGCATACCTAAATTTTCCATATTTATTTAACATTGGTAATTTTGTATTTTATATACCATTTCCTTTTTCTATTTTGAATATCAACAGCCGTCTTTGTTGGCGAGGGGAACGCTAGACACATTTTGGAAGAGGTACCAAACCCTTCTCATTTTGCCGTGGTCGATGAAAAAATAAGTTAAAACGATTTCAGAAAAAACGACAAACAAAACGATTTCTGTCTGCCCCTTTGGTATCTTCGAATTCCTTTTAAAATAAAAGGAAACAAATACAAGTCAAAATATTAAAGGGTGATATCAGATTTAATTTCAGAATTGATGTAATTTTTAAAAGCACATATACAAAACTATACGAATATCTTAAAGCTCAACTTCAAACAAACTATATTAACATGGATATCTACATGTATCTCTTATATAAACCGCGTTAACATCTGTATTTTACATGATAGACGTAATTACATAAAAATATTTCTTTAAATGATTATCGATAATCAAAGACGCAATTAATATTCCTCTAAATGATTATCGATAATCAACTTGTTACGAAATGCACAGAGACCATTTTTCCTAATTTACGATAAAATCTTGAGAGAGGATTTGAATGACACTGAATTCGAAATTTCAATTATATTTGAGTTTGGAATACTGTTTAAATTGACCTCTTTTCAGATGCTTTTACTGTTTCTCTGAGATATGTATCAGTTGTAACAAATTAATGGTCAAAAGTTTGTCATTTACAAATTCATCCTGAAATTTTGTTCTGCTTTGATCATTTATACAAACAATATTAAGATGATTAAATCTTTGACATGTACAGAGACCCTTATTTAACAAACGAATATCCATAGGTGATTGAGTTGATTGCATAAATAGTTCTGTCAGTTTTAGCGTAACGCAGATCTAAATTGAAAATAAAGTCAAATGATTTGTGGTAAATAGAGACAAAATTAAGTCACCACCACTAACATAATACCAGAAAAACTAGAATACTACAATAAGTACTTAATTCCTTCAGTATATGACTGTTTTTTTATTGTTTGCTGAATATGAATTACATTAAAATCAAATTCCAAAAAATGTTTTTTATTACATTGCGTTACAAAACTAAACATAATTTAAACATTTTTTGTAACTGAAAAGACAGAGTTTTCTGGTGTCGAGAGTGAAACTTTCGTCGTTAGTTTTTCTTTGACCTCTTATTATAGCTTGTTCTCATGAATATTGTATAAATTGCTATGTAGTAGCATTTGTGACATGATTGTTCTAATTATGAACACAAGCTCTGAATTGCAGTAAAAGCTGTTAAAAGGAAAGGTTGAGACATTCCGGCATTTTTCCATGTCCTTAATTTTTTTTTTACAAATTTCAGTTTTTCGCACTTGAATAAATTACATTTTGAAATGATACAAATAAATAAGGTTATTATTGAATGAGTTGAGACGCAAAATCTCATTTTCATTAACCGTTGATAATCTCAATTCTTCAGTGTCAATAATAAAATCTTCAAAGCAGGAGGTTAACGAAGAGTCATATTTGATCCTAATTTTTTTAAAGCTCCACTTCAATTATAGAATTTTCTATAAGCCGAAATATTGAATAAATGCTTGAGAATATAAACACAACGAATACAATTGGAAACATTCCACCAGTGATAACTTCATTAAATAAAGGATTTCAAACTATCAGTCCGAAAAATTTGTCGGCCTTCTCTAATAAATGCTATGAAAATTACTCTATGACTATTTTGGAGTGTAGAAAATTCAGTGGGTGTTTCAGACAGACTATCTCTTTAACTCTGCATATCACTATAGACTGTATGACTTTTTTCTAATCTTTATACAACTTTACCTCATAAACCTATTAAGGAAATTTGTCTTATCTCATTGGTTGTTCATTAAAAAACCCGATAGATTATACATTCGTTGCAATAAATACAATTCCTCTTTTTTGATGGTTGCAATAATCGAATTCCTTCTTGGTAAACACTAAACACTTTAAATACGATTAGGTGATACAATATATCGGTAGATATCTTCGGATACCGATTGCGCTCTCCTTATTGCAAATTTGTTTCTTTTAATGAATAACAGTTTAAAATTCTTAAAATAGGATTTAATAAAATAGGGATCAGTTAAGAAACATCTTAAAATATCTGAATAATGTCTTACTTTAATTCAAACAACCCAGAATCAGAAATTAACTTGGGAAATTTATAAAAAAAAACTTATCTTTAGTAAATCAAACACCAGTAATAATCATATCCCATTTTCAGATTTTGATTTACCAATTTAACAAGATTATCACTCTAGGACTACGGCGCAGATATGTCTTTGGCCCTTTCTTCGATTTGTTCGTGTTTGCAGTAAAGTTCTGACTTTAACAATCGTAACCTTCATCTTATTGGTAAACAACAAGGATATAAAGCGTACTGGGGCCAGTTGTTCAAAAGTTAACGACTTTTTTTCAACTTTGAATATTAATTACACTGTAAATAACACAAGTCTCAAATTTTGCAAGCTGAGACATCTTTGTTACTGAAGTTTGAGGGTAAATTTCCATTAAAATATACTGATCGGTCACTAATAAACAGGCATTGGAAAAAAGTGATTAACTTTTGAACTACTGGGCCCAGACTTCTGTAGATATTCACAAAATATTACAATCGTTGCAAGGATTTAGTGCAAAATATGACTTCAAATGAGGAGTTTTAGAACATTAGAACGATATTGAATTTCGATCCTCGATTCTATGGTTATATTACCTGTAAAAGGAATTCGAATATACCAAGGAGGCAGACAGACATCGTTAGAGACGGACAAGACCATACCCAACAAAATGAAACAAAGAACACACAACACTACACTGAAAACTAAAGGTGGAGTAACACGAACTCTACAAAAAACCAGGGTGAGTTCAGGTGCTCCGAAAGGATAAACAACTGGCACCCGTCGTGTTACTCAGTAGACAAAGCCAATGTAAAGTCGAAATAAATGTTAGTCACAACCTGTATTGGAACGGATTTGTAGTCACGACAGTGGGATATCCATTGTCATTTGTGAAATGGATATTTCGTACCGGTCAACCAAATCATGATGGCGACCAAAAAATTTCCGGAGTGATGACTCTAATCTTCCTCGGAGAAACCCCTGGCTCAGTAGCTTTCTAGTCAGCTGCAACCCTATTAATAAAATCCTGATAGGAAAAGCCCTGGAGATGCGTATCAATTGCGAAATAAACACTCCGTATGCAGGTGCGGCTGGAATGTTGCTAGACATGAACGGAAAGTTTACAATGAGAAATTATTATTTGTATTGTAAGGGCTTTTACAAAGTGAAGGATTTGGCATCATTTTAATTCTACTATCATTTTGTGGGTGGCTGTCTTATGGACAATCATGCCACATCTCCTATTTTTATATCAGGTAGTTTTATCAAGCACGCCAGTTTAAACGCCACTCTATACCCGGTCTAACCGTAGCTTCAAGAATTTACAGGTAAAGATTTGCCTAATCCAAGGAATTTCCTTTGTGGGGTTATGGCTCCGGGTGGAGAAATCAAGTGTTTTATTAAAGGTGCAGCTGTTCTATGAGTATATCCTCTCCAAACAACTCACGTATCTGTTGTATTGGTTCTATCTTCTTGTTTTGAACGGAGTAGCCTATATCCATAATCAAGTGCTATTCTGATAAAAATCGAGAAATTTATACATCCTACCCAGGCAACAGACGCTTCTATTGTAAGGATTTCTGTCTTTAAGAAGGATATCAAGTGGCATTTGCTAAACATGTTGGTCAAATTTTCTCAAAGTATTGCATTCAGTAGTTGTTCATGCCGTCGGATTTTTCTTCCCATTTCGATTCGTTGGAATGTGAGTACTTCTTATGCTATGCCTGGATCTTTGACTTCTCATGTTTTGGTTCTAATGCTATTAATTAGAGGTTACTCCAAAATTATTCATAACAATTCAACATTTTTACTTTTGTATTTATACAACAAACAGCCTCTCAGTTTAATGTTGTTTGACTTTCTAACGGGGAAACAGGTTATTATATTCTTTGAACATAAAAACATAAAATTCCAGATTAACGTTAAATAGATTAGATATATAGTCCATTAATGTATTAAATAAATAATTTTACAGATTGTATTAACAGTATAACCGAAAGGTGGTAAATACTGATATGGTGATAATCTCCTAAACTAATAACTGATAATCTGCCAGCAATGGGATCAGTCAATTTATGTCTTTTAAGTTATTTGTCTCACACCTTTATGCTATCGTTTATTCCAGATTTTGCCTCATTTACGGATTTACCGACAACTAAAGTATCGTCCTATTGAGTCACAAGACAGGTGCCAATAGTGGATCAGGAGCTGCTTCACTTCCGGAGCACCTGAATTCACCTGTTTTTGTAGGGTTTTTTGTTACTTCAGCTTTAGTTTTCAGTGTGGTGTTGTGTGTTCTTTGTATGTCTATCGTTTCATTTTATTGGCCGTGGTCTTGTCTGTTTTCTGACTGCCCCTTTGGTATCTTCGAATTCCTTATGATGTTATATTTGCATAGTCTTGGATTAGTTGTTGTGTCGTCAATAAACCTCTACTCTAACTGTGCTTACTCCGTTTTAACTGTGGCCTATGTTTTGCTGCTTACTACGGTTGTACTGTAAGCTGTATTTTACTGCTAACAACGGTTTTTATGGGCCTGTGTGTTGCTGTTATTTCGTTTTTGTATTGTCTCTGAACTATCACTTCCAGATATGTCCTTCTTATTACATTTACTTGCCTTTGCAGAATAATACCGTTAGACACTTTGTACATTTGTTGAGATCATGCCTTCCCTTCCTGAATATCTTAACACATCTGGGTGATTTCATGACGACTGCGTCTTCCCTTCCAGAATGTCATATCTTACCTTGTTGATTTTGATTTTGAAAGGATCGTAACTTCCTTGGCAGAATATCTTAGCTTACATGGTTTAAATTTTAAGGATCGTTCCTTTCTTTTCATCAATATCTGGGAATACCTGGTCGATTTTATGAGAACAGATTTTCCATTACTGAATCTCACATTTAGTAGATTTGTTAAGATATATTCATCTTCTTCAGTTTTCTGAGTTATCCGGTTGATATTTTGATGATCGTGTCTTCCTTTCCAGAATATATTAACATACTTTGAAGATTTTGTGTAAACAGACCGTCAATCCCTGTTTTTAACTCTTCTCCGTTTAAATTTCTTTCTGTGATTTTGTGAAGATCGTATCTTCCCTTTCAGAATGTCATAGAAACCGAGTTGATTAGATAAAGTTCGTGTTCTTACAAAGATCGTGTCCAGAATATCTGATCACACCTAGATGATTTTGTGAAGATCATGTCTTTCAAGTATATCTTGAGCAATCTGGATGTTTTCGGTGCAGAAAGTGTTATTCCTTCTTGAATATGTCTTCTTCTTTAAGATATCTTAGCATACCTGATTGATTTTGGTAGATCGTATATATCTTATCACAATATCTGAACACTCCTAGCTGATCCTTTTTAAGATCATATTCTCCCTTTAACAAGCCTAAAATTCCTGGTTAATCTTTTTTAATCGTGTTTTGTCATCCAGAATATCAGAGCACCTGGTTTCTCTTGGTTGTGAAGATAATCCTAATTAGCAAACTAATTGACAAAAACAAAAACAAAAATATTCTTGAATTGTACTTATTAACAGGGTCAGTTGCTTTGCTAGGCTAGGAACCTTCTGCTCCACGCACCTTTAAACATAATTCCAGTAAGAGGCCAACTTTTTTTCTAAGTTGGTTCAAACTTTTTTGTGAAGGTTGAGCCCAAGCTTTTATCATTTTTATTTGTGGTTTGACTGCCGTTTTTTCCTTCTAATTTGACTGTTTTTTAACTGATTGACTGCCGTTTTTCTTTCTATTTTGACTGCTGTATTCTTTCTGTTTTCCCTTCCGTTTTCTATCAGTTTAACTGTCGTTTATCATTTTGTTTTGACCACAGTGTACATTTGTTTTGACTGCGGTTTTTCTGTTTTGATTGCCTTTTTCTGTTTTGACTGCCGTTTTTCTGTTTTGATTGTTTTTTTCTGTTTTGACTGCCGTTTTCTGTTTTGATTGCCTTTTTCTGTTTTAACTACCGTTTTCTATCTGTCTTGACTGTTGCTTTTCTTTCTGTTTTAACTGCCGTTTTTGTTGATGTTTTGAGTGTCCCTCGTCTTTGTGAATAAATTATGTAAGTCACATCAATTACATTGATATTGTAGAATGACACTTTGGTTTGATCAACTGACATTTGTAAGTCATGTGGTGAATTCTAATAATATCCTTTTTGTGCAGCTGGACGGTCATTTGATGTCTTCTGCTCGTTAAATTATGAACGTAAAGTACAAAGATCTCGTGGTTTTTCGAAATTCTAAAAATCCCCGTTTATAATAGTGTTATGTTTGTTTTGTTTTGTTTTTTTTTAATTCATAGTTAAGTCTATATGAAAATAATGATATGATTTAAATGTCAAGAGACAGAGCAACATCTTTCAAAGCAGATGTTAGAAGTTAAATCTAGAGATCTACATGTCTTCAATAAGGTGAATCCCACTTCTTAAGACTAACTTTATATCATCCTTACTAACACACCCAGCACTGTTACCTTGCAGTCAAAAGACATAAATGTTAAGAAATATAATGATCTCAATGAAAGTAAAATAATGAAAATGACCCAACAATAATTCAAATATCACGAGGTCCGACTTGGGACATGCTGCATGTGGTGTTTCAAACTAATTTTGTTGGATCCAAACCCAACTCATCATAAAATGCTGTTTTAAAGTTTTATTATCATATGCGTGTTGAGTTGTATGCTCTTATTTATTTTCGGATTTGGATTGTGTTTTGTAAATATACATTTTACATCTTTCAAACATTGTAATTTGAAAAATCCCCAGATGGTTATTTTTCATATTTGGCCTACATGAATCAGCATTCATTGTGTCATGAACTGTATATTTCATTTGCCATAAATTAAGTAAAATTCTGAAAGTTTGACTGATCTTCATATTTTTGGCCTCTTGTGTGTCTGATGGTGGTCAATCTAGAAAAGCGCTTTAAACGCAGTTAAATTTAGCTTTTGAATATTTGTTATAAAAATGTGTTTTTTTCTGGCATATATTCCATATTCTTTCTTTTAAAGGTATCACTTTTTCTTTTTATAAAACAACGGGGTAAAATATCCCTGCAAACACTGTCATCCATAGCCAGACAGTAACGAATAACATAAGACAAATATTTAGTCAACCACAGGACATAATCACGATTGGCCATTAAGCCTCCAACTTTAAAAACCTTGTTTCCATTAGAATACTACGGAATTTAAATTTTTATTATCTCTCCCAAGTAAAGATACATTTTCTATACCTTTTCCATTATAATTCATAATTCGTGATAATATTTTGTTGTAATAATATTAAGTTAAAATCGCATTAAATTAATTATACATACAAATATATATTAATAATATTTATATTTTTTATTCATAAAGCAGAAATAGATAATTTGTAAAATTAATTTTCTATAATAAATATAATATAATAATATATAAAAGCGGTATTTTCCTAACGAATTATACAAGTAAAAATCTGAAACAATCTTTACCATTGGAAGTTAATACTTTCCACGGCACAATTTTCGATTATGTATCCGTCTATGAAATGATCATCAATCACTTTTAACGGAATCCATATAGACCCTCATTTAATCAGCAAATGCTCTTGTATTCAAAAGACACTCGCTGAATTGCTTTTAGTTTTGATTGCTATGTCAAGCGGAGTATGAAACATGAGCAAATGACTACACTACTTGATCAGGAAACTTTTATTTACCCAGTCACCATGATCAATGCTGATGTCTTCCTCTGCAAGTTAAGTTTCCCTGAAGGCAAGGGAAATGCTAGTTTGTTTATTATCATCACAGGCTGTGGTTGTATCTAAATTAGAGTTAATCAAATTAGATTTGGAAATTCAAAGTATATTGTCTCTTTGTGCACTGTCATCGCATAGCTTAATCTTTTTAAAATAAGAAAGGTTAATCAATTACAATTTCTTTTCTTGGTATTGTTTAGTAAATTTTTACAAATTGAAGCAAGGGAAGGCATTTACTTCTTTTCAAACTGTTAAAATATATATTTACTCTTTAAATATTTTTATAGCAGAAATACATATTTTGTTAAGTGAATTTCATATAATAATAGCAGATTTTAAATGCAAATTAGATAGCTGCCAAATATTTCACAATTTACTGCTTAATGATTATTTAGAATAAATTGAAGAAATATTTGATATTTTTAAAAATATTGTCGATTTTTACAAAGTTCTTCTTTGTGAATATGAAACAGAGAAAACTTTTATATATCTGTTTCCAGAAATCTTAGATTTAGCTCTGTTATACTTGTAGAACCCTAATCATATGGTATCTGACCCACTAAACCATGTCTTCTTACTTTTATTTCGTGAGAACGTTTTGCTCTGCCTCCTGTTATTTAATTTCCGGTGGTTTATTCAGTTCCCATTTGGTTTGGTTAATCAACTTCTGATAAATATTTAATGTTCAAAAGAATTCGCTTCTGAGAGAAAGTAATCGAAAAAAACCCGCATTAACCATGTAGTCTATATTGTAACTTTTGTGCGGATTGTTACTATTGCTATTAAGGTTTAAAACTTTTAGCGAATGTCATAAGATCAAACTTGTCATTTGGTGCCTGCAGAATGACTTAACACCCTAGGGTATATCTGTATATATTGCAATTGCTTTGATTTTACTGGAATTTCGTGTGTTCCTTATCTGTTAATGAGAGGTTACGCCTAGAAATACATATGTATACAATATAAAGAAAAACACAATGGTTAGATTGTATTTTAATATCATCGAATTCTTTTTTAGAAGTACAGGTTTCTTCGCTTTTAAACAAAGATTATTAGCTAAAAATCTATATTCATTATAATGATCTAGGGGTAAGTTTTGGAATGTACATTTCCCAAATAATAACGATTACACAATACCTAATCATACTTTTGTTTGTATGGGATTTTGTGACGTCATTTTTAAATGAATCAATGTTTTTTGTGCTCATGGATTCCTTAAACTTGTGGTTTTAGCTTTCTTCTACTTAACATTTTGTTTTTTAGACCTAGAAAGCTTTTAAAAAAATGTTTCAGTGTTGTTTGACTTAGTTTAGGTATTCCTTTTCATTTTCTTCGTCAAGCATCATGTTCATCTTCGTCCTTGTTTTGTCATAAAAATACACGTACTAAATATTAAAATTTGTGTGATTAAAACAACATTTTCACTGAAGTGAATGTTATTTAATATTACAATTCCACCTTAATGATGATTTTACGGACTAAGTCTCATTGGAAGGAATTTAATTTCCCCCATCATCTACTTAATCCGTCTTGCAAATATTTTAATAACATATCCAAACAGGATTGTCTTTCAATCTTCGTGCATTTCAACTTGTTGCTTTTGTTTTGGAAACAATAGTCTATTATTTCCATTACGGTCGATGGTGTGTTAATTTTATTGATAAAGTCCCGGAGGAAAAATTGTCAATTTCAACGCCGGAATACAGACATCTAATCAATGAGCCGTTATCGGATACGGTTAATATAAATTTCCGCGAATTACTAACAATACAAACGACTATATCCGGCATGAACATTTTAAATATCAAAATCAAGCGAAGAAGTCGCCGGAGGTTTCCTATTAAGCTGTCAATATCGTACGACATTTTCGTAATGGCTTGCCAACAGAAGCATAATGCTTGGTGGGAATTAGCGGCGCATTCGTACCACATCGTTGATCGTCAGATATGTGTCTTTAACTGATGCTTTTTAATGTCGCCAAAAATCCATCTTGGGAAATCATGAAATTGAAACGGATCAAAGTTATTGCAATGAATGCGATATAAAAATTGACCCCATCAATTAAAACTTCCATCGCTATAAATTTCTCAGATTAAGTGTTCCTGCATGACAAATTTTATACTTATAGTACGCAAATCATGATCTCATTGCATTTTGTGTTCATTTTCACACAAATACTTGAGTTATGAATATAAATGATAAATTAGCCGCTGGTTGTGCAAGAAAAACCCAACAATTACAAAGGTTAATAAACAGAAAGCCTACTATACTATAAGATTGAATCTAACCTTTAAATGTCAGATTTTTATGTATTTGTGGTGTATAATTTTTTGTTCCTATACGATTGCATTGCTTTTTTACTTCACTTTAGATATCAGATTTATATATATTTGTGGTGTATATGTTTTGTTCCTATACGATGGATTGCTTTTTACTTCACTTTTGATATGTGGAGAGGTTCTCTTGACATCAAAACCGTGTCTTTCTTTTTTATAATAATTAAAATAATGAATATGGAATATATTCCAGAAAGGCATGATACTTTTATATGAGATGTATTCAATGCCAAGCGTAACTGCTTGCAAAGGTGTCATTTTATGTTTACATGTAACATCACGACACGAAAGGGGCCAACAAATAGAAAGACCAGTCAATCCCCATGAATTTTAGTTACATAGACCACATGACACATACAGTTCATGACGTTTTGAACGCCAATAAGCCAGATAAAAATCAGGGAATTTTACAAATTGCATGTTAGGAAGATGTAAACTGTTCCAACTTATATATCGGTCATAAATACTTTTAAAGATTGTTACTGCAGCTTTCTTGCGGTAGATGAGTTAGTTTCAGTTTTCCATTTGCATTGAAATATAATGTATACTTGCCCTCTTCCCTGTCTGTAGGATTTATGTGTTGTACTTGATACCTGAAGTCTTTTTATTCCAACTGTCAGGATTTCCTTTGAGATTTATCTCAACAATGATGCATCGAAATTAAGGTAAATTTTATGGACCCAACCATGAATTGGTTCATTCATATCGTATCAGTGTATAGGATGTGTTCATGATTGAAGGACCCAAGATAACCTGAAGATGTTTGTAATTTAGTTTCAATCAGACTACATCTCCCTTTTCTTTATTTATGAACGCGTTATTGGTGAATATATATAAGGTTATTATATGTTGTTATAATATGGTTTTGAGGCAAACCTCTGAATTGTTTAGTGAAATTGTTCGCTGACTTAAATGAACTATTAGCTGCAGATTAGCTTTCCAAATTTACCTGGTTTGGAGAAAATAGGATCCGTTGCCGTGTGTAGGAGAGAATGTACTTAGCAGGTTTTGTGACGAAGGATTACATTACAGGTACCATGCGTAAATTGTACATTGTATTATGAATTGTTATACAGACTTAGAATTGAAATCCTTTAAAAGTATATGATAAATTAAACATGATATTGCTTTTCCCGTATCAACATTTTGCTCGGGATGATATTGCTTTTTATCGCTTTGATACGGGGAGGTGATATGGAATTATTTGCCATGTAATATTCTATATTTGCAATGGTCAATGTAATGCCTCAGAACTATAACAGCTTTTATGTGCCTTTGATTTATGTATTACTAATGCAACCGTGGCAGTGTGATAAAATAAATAATGTACTGGGTTCTTTTATATACTTTACAGTGCGGATAGGTCGCATCAACACGGTAAGGCATCTAAACGTCAAAAACATCATACCAAGTTTACTAAAAAAAAATGCCAAATCTATCTAAAACTACTTGTATTGAGTAAGCCAGGAAAGCCTTATGCTTATCAAATTTAATTAAATCATCCACAAAGGATTAAACAACTTTTTGCTGCATCAAATGAAAATAGTTACCATGGTACTTTATTTAAGTGTAAAGAGTTGAGATATTTATTATAATAAACAAACTTTTACATAACATGTATCATCATTTCGAGGTTTCATATCTGTCTCTCATCTTGTTAATTAGCTGGATCGAATTTGTTGACAAGTTCCCTGTTCAAAAACTGCAATAATGGTAACCAGTTACACCGAGAATTCTCTTCTGTCTGTCAATCAATAGAACCAGTAGCTTCACCTGTCATATTAATTACCGCCAACTTGGAACTAATCAATAAAATTAATCAAGAAAATGCCCTTAGATGTCAAACCAAGTCAAAACATAAATATTACACGTCCTGTTCTGGCTTAAACATCAAAGATACGGAAAACACTGAAGTTTGTTTACAAGCTGTGAAATTGTATTCTGTTTAGGAAAATTAGAAAAAATTCTTCCTGTGAGCTTCGTGTACGATGAACCTTACAACTATATCATGTATATACAATATTTACTTCCAAGATCGCCTATAAAGTTTCTAAAATCAGAAACAGATTTATTTTAATTTTTGACCAAATTTAAAAAAAAAATCACTTTCGAATTTGTATCATTAGTGATAACTAAGATATCATCGAAATTAATACCCTGTGTTTTTTTATTGGGGGGGGGGGGGGGGGG
>JARWCS010000013.1:1632344-1646495 GCA_034783895.1 Geukensia demissa | reverse complement strand
TTTCTTGGGAACATCTAAAATTCTTTATTATAGACCCTAATACATAAAAAAATCATATGTGGTAGAATCCAGGGGGTGCACGGTAGGTCGACCTAGCTCACGGACTATACATGTACATATTACATTCCAAAATTCACTAATTTATTTAACATTGGTAAACTTATATGACTGGTAACAGGAACTCATTATATACCGGTCATTTGTTTATTAATATATCATTATATACCGGTCATTTGTTTATTAATATATCATGTGTATACCTCTAATAGAAATCGTGATATATATCAGAAGCAGATATTGAAATTATCTGTTTACTTAGCTCATTACAAAATCCATGCTGGGAATTTGTAGAAACAATATACTATATTATTGTTTTAAATTATATTTATACCACCAATATGATTTATTCGGTTACAGATTTTTGACACAAGCGGAATTCAGATTGTCACGTGGGAAAAATTAATTCAAAGTCGACAAAACGTTTAATGGGATATGATGATAACCAACGTGCATTAATGAGACAGAAAATGCACAGTGGAAAAGAGTAATATATTTTAATTGAATTTACTGTCTGGGTGCCACAGAGGTGGCCTCCTCGGGGATGTTTGGGCTATATCGTGGTTTAAAATATCCTGTCATAGTGATTTTACATTAATGACGATTTGACGCCGCCAGATTTTATTATACTCAGTCAGTATAAATGGTGGTGAATAGAAACGTAGCAACAATTGTAGCTAATTCTAAAAAAAGGCATAAATGTTATTTTTCTAACTTTAGAAAGAGAATATCTATTAATAAAACACATTGTCTTAATATACATGTATCACATTGTGGAGCAATGTATTGTTATAATGCATGAAACAGGCAATCGGCTTTCATATCTTGTATTGCAGTCATGTTAGACCTCCTTTCACTAGAGTTTGCTTTTTATTTCGAGTTGTTTTAATATTAATAATTTTAACTAAGTTAGGATCTTGGCTTTTCTATGTTTTGGTTGGAATACTGCTGATGAGAGGTTATTCATTGAAGTCCGCGTACGGGATAGAGAAATTCACAAAGTTACACAACTTTGGTAAACTTGTATTTATCAGTCAAGAACACTACCAAGAAAGAAATGTTTACTAAATTTGCCATTACTTATAAAATTAAAAATTTATATAGTTCCAATTATAATCTTTAGACCAATTCGAACCATCAGTTAAATTTATTTAACAATTTATAAACGAATTTATTTTGCAAAAATGTTAAATTTTATTGTTTAAGGTAATTAGAAAACTTCATTTGGCTGCTGGAAAAAAATTTCCTAGCTCAATTAAACTATAGGGATACACGAACTTTGGCCTCATATTCTATAGTCTTGTAGTCTCACTTAGATTGGACTGACATTCAGCCTGAAACGTGAAAAGGGTCTTTATAGAGGAGCAGTATTCAGCTTGTAATTCTCTGTGTTTCTGCTTATTTTAGTCTTTAAAAATAGTGGCAATAGGCGGCAAAAACAATATAAAAATCGGAAACCATACACATTATTGATTAATTTATTCATTCTCATTTATCTTGTTATAATAACCGTCGTTGATACATTACAACACAACCTATTATTGCTGTCGTAAAACGATTGATTGATTGATTGATTGATTTAATGTTGCTTAACGTCCAGTGGCAACTATTACATGCATATGCAGGACTAGAGCATATTGATGAGTGATGTTGAATGAACCTTGCTTTGTACTAGTCCGACACGCTGAGCCGGATTTCTAACGTGCTAGCTCACGAAAGCAGCAGTACACAGAAAATATGCCACTTTACCCAGACACATTATTCTGACTCTTGGCCGACCAGTCTTTGCTCTTACTCCCAAATGCTGCCTGCTTAGCGGAGAAGCAGCAAAAACCAATTTTAATGTCTTTGGTTTGACCCGGCCGGGGATCGAACCCACGCCCTCCGCACTCGAGGCGAGCACGCTAACCATTACACCACAGAGGCGGTGTAAAACAATCCGGACAAACACACTTTAAGGCTTAAAAATATAGACTAATAACATTTATTATGACAGAAATCAATTATTATATATATGCAAATTGAACGTTAGTAACTTATTTTCTTTTTTAATTATAGTACACCTATGAGGATGCAAGTATAAGTAGAGTATTTTTATTGTCATAGACTGTTAAAGCTGAACATATAAGACATTTTTTAAGTATAAATGCATCAACTTATAAACTGGTCAAATAATATACATAGTTTTAGATATTAATATTTAGAATATAAAACCTTTAAAAGGTAAATGTACATGTAACCTGTTATTCGTAATGTTATAATTTTGAATAATATCTATAACTCTAGGATTTTATTCAGTAAATATTATAAAAAATTAGAACATCATTCATTATTGTTTATACATTTTTGTAGCTTTGTGTATGCTTGACGCTTTTATATAAAATTGCATGCATGTGATTAAATAAAATAACAATTGTAGTCTATTGATAAATGGTAAAGCTCATGGTTATGACATGATAGGGATGTGGAAATCTTTCTGTGGAACAGTGCCTGGCAATAGGTTAAAAATTAGCAACCAAAATCATTGTTAAATTATTTATAAAAATCAATGTGCTTGCTTAAAATGTCGTTCTGTTGACGAGGCGTTAAGACCGCTTATGACATTTAAAGAAAAGATCTATGAGTAGCGTCGTTAATAATTGACGACTTCCATCTCGGGTAGCTAACTAAATGCTTTTAGAACCGATTCGAATCAGTTGACAGTGATTGAAGCCATATCTCTCTTTCTAGAACGTATCATTTCATGGTATGTTTTATATGATTAACATATCAATTATGTATAGTTTATTAACAGTTGTACGGTAGTTTTGTAATAGGAAAACGTTCCACTAAAATGGCAATAAGCTAAGTGCAATAATTTTGAATTAAAAAGAGCACTACGCTACTTAATTAATTTTATATATTCACCATCAGGGAGTTTTAAATCCCAGATATAATAACATGGATTCACCCAAAACGTGATTTTTTTGCTTTCATTTTCAATGATGTTTTATAATATTTTCATTGTTTGACTGAAAATTAAAACATAGGCACATACAAAAAAATATTTAATACAACATGCAACATAAACTCAGCTTTTGGTGAATTCCTATTCCATTCATAAAAGAAACATAAGTTTATCTTGGTGGTGCATCGGTGTGTTTTAGGAAAATATAAAAAATAAAAAAAGAAGATAATTACGCTTTTGTATATAAGGCTCTTCCTTCTGATGCAGAGGTAACCCTTAACTTAGATTGGACTTCAGTTTATTTAGATTGTTTCGGGTCTGATGCGTATTCATATTAATTTTCATTGTATATTTAGCCGGATTTCCAACATTTCGACTTCAAGCAGTGCTGACGAGTTGTCAATCAACGAAATGGCCATACAGTGGATCAAATTGATATTTGTATTTTGTGATACATTTATTAAAAAAATCGATATATAATCTGTGTTTTGAAATCGAACAAAAATTTCTTAAATGGTATAATATCAATGTTTTCTTCTTTTGTAATTTAACGAGATGTGACACCCACATGAAGGTATGATGTAAAAAAGATAATAAAGTAACACGGTGACAATACATGCCCTCTTCCCCTCGCCATAATCAAAGGATCGCTTTCTAAGATATAAATTTGTAAGAACTTCGTCTGTGAATTATACTGAATGGGCACAAAAATTCGGAACAAATCTTTTACAACGGTTATGTAGTAAGAATATAAAAAGAATTTAATCAAAATTATTGATATCTGCATTTTTATTTATATTATAAAAACACATATGAAATTTATGTCGGTAATACAAGTATATTATATGGTTTTATATAGTTATAACCTTTATTATATACCAGTACCTGCACGGTTTTTTATTTAAACGTTCCGGGCGGTAAGCTCTCCGACTGTTTGTTTAAATTTGTTATAATTTTCCGCCATGATTAAAACCGACCTTAGAATGTTAAAGGGTCACATTCGTATCAGTTTTAATTTATTTCAAATGCATAAAAAGACAACTCTATTCCTTTGAGATTTTTAATTTATTATGCTTTCAAAATTTCACATTCACTGAATTAACCTTTTGATTTCATGCTTGTGATTCCATGCTTATTCAGTTAATAAGAACCCAAACCTTTTAATTTTAATATTAATATGGATTTTTCTTTTAGTATTATTGAAGTGGAATTGCTACGTTTTAAGCAACAGCAGCAGAGTTTGCATATTTAATTAAGTTCTGCATAATGACATTTTTTGTTTTATATTGAAAAAATTCAAAGAAAGCAAAGTATGTTAATTTGATTTTAACTATCTGGAAAACGTGACTTAGAAATGTCAAACCAAATGCTAAAGGTTGAACAGTGGAGCAAAATACAAAATTACCAATGTTGAATAAATATGGAGAATTTATAGGTAAGCTATAGGCCAATGTACATTTCAAAGACTAACCTCTAATCATGATCAGTAGCATTAAAACCAAAATAAAGGAAATTCAAGATCCAAACATAGCAAAAGAAGCGCTCAAATCCCAAAAAAGAAAACTTGACATAGGAGTGCAATACTTTTCCAGGCCTTTCCGTCTTTTCAGCGTTTAGAATTTTAATAAATGCCGCAGATTTCTGTAAAAACATTGTTTGATAAATTTCATGTCACACCAGTCTGCAAAGTTTCATTAGAGATATAAAAGGTAGGTGTGGTATAATTGTCTACGAGAGAAGCCTCCAAAGAAAGATTAATGTACAAACATCTACAGGCCTTCAATAGTCGATAAAAATCAAAAAAACGCACAAGAGTAACAGTTTAACAGAAAGAGTACGACATCATCTGAACTTCAGTTTCGGTAAACTTCTGGCTTGTTGAGATTCATTTCTAAATATTGAAATTTAATATCTTATCACCTGTTTATAGACCGAATAACATCTTAATCGATATATATCGATCACGTTTTTGTATTAAAGTGCATTTGTTTTTTCCAGACATTTTCATGCTTTATTATAGATAAATAAAAGAAAAACCCCAACAAAACCCATATGTAATTGCTCAGTACATCTCTTAAAATTAAGTACTGGGCTTCAACTTGATGCATTAGAACAGTTTTCATTATCATAATTTTAGAAAAAGGATACCTGTACCCCAAAAATTATCACATATTTCTCTACAGTTCGTGCGGTTAAAAAATGAGGAACAGATTAAAGCAACTTTTATGAATAAAGATCTATAAAGATAAGCTATAACAGCGCTATTTACTTGGTTGTGACTATCTTAGTATTATAACTATTGATTTCAGAACCTCATATTCATTTGTTGTTCATACAAAATTGTTAAACAATATTGGTATAATAAAAAACTTTACTGCAAAAAGGGTAAAATAGTATTTTACTTAGAAAGATAATACAGACTGTGCTTCAGTTGTTATATATTTTCATGTACATTCGAAAGGTTTTTAAAGTGACTGTAGAAATGAAATAAACAAACAGACATTGATCCTCTCAAGTCTTATTTTACGACATTTTATTTGATTTTTATAGTTCGTCGGTTACTGCTTTTGTTTACTTTGATTTTCACCTTTTGGCCACTCTTTGGGGGAGGTGTGGGTACCCACTAAATTAATTTAACCCCACCTTATGTCTCATGTCTCATGTGCCTGTCCAAAGTCGGGAATTGTGGTCATAGGTTTGTCTTTGTGTTTATAGTTTTGTTACATGTTAATTTTTGGTAATATTCAGGTAAGAGCAGTACTATTTTACGCATACGTGGTTATTTTTTTATTTGGGGCGATTTGGAGCTTTTCACAAGGAGTGTTCAACCCTTGTTAAAGGCTTTATGGAGACCTCTAGATTTGTAAACTACATCTTTTTTTTTCTTGGTTGGAGTGCAGTCTCTCTGACATTTACCCATGGTTGGAGTGCAGTCTCTCTGACATTTACCCATGGTTGGAGTGCAATCTCTCTGACATTTACCCATGGTTGGAATGGAGTCTCTCTGACATTTACCCATGGTTGGAGTGCAGTCTCTCTGACATTTACTCCATATCTTTTCATTTTCATACTCACTACATTATTTTCTGACAGTTAAAGAAAAAAGGTAGATCACATTCAGATTCGGCTCAATAGATGACGTTTATTCTCTGAACAATTAAACATTCGGTAAAATTTTTCTTTATTTGACCTCCCCAAATAAGCTTGAAAATAAAACTACAAGTTAACACACCCATACTTTCCATTCATCTAGAAATAGATCTTGAACGAAGTATATGGATTTATTGAATGCATGGTGCTTTACGTCAAGCTGCAAATATTTTATGCACATTCAGGACGAGAGAATATAAATGATGAATGATGATAAAGAACCTTGCTTTGTGTCCGCTGTGCCGGATTTTTAACGTGGTAGCTCACGAAAACAACATTCCACAGGAAGACATACCGCATCACCCAGACACAGTATTCTAACTGTGAGCCAATCAGTCTTTGCTCTTACTCTTAAATGATGCTTGCTTAGCGAAGAAGCAGCAAATACAAATTTTAATGTATTTGGTCTTTTGTAAGTAGTCGTCTTATAATTTGCGTTTACATTTTAAAGCTTTAACAGTTAGTCCGAGTTTGTGTTCATAACAGTAATATTCTAAACAAAGTTCCCAAGTAAACGGTAGAATTTTTACTGTAGTGGAACATCTTTAAAACATCATTTATCCCGATTGTGAAACTTACTTGAAAAGATAGTGAGAAACACGGTCAATGTTTTTAAAGTGACAGAAGCTGATTAAATATTTTCCAGTTTGTTGGTTCTATTGTTTACCGAAACTTTTAACAATATTTCTTTCATGAAGTGGTGGCCAGTTTAATTGGCTGTGCAAGGTTTCGGTTATGAAGAGGTTGTCAGTTTTATTTGATGTGGAAAATTTCGATCATGAAGCTTTGGTCGATTTTATTGTTTGTGGAAGTTTTCGGTCATAAAGTGGACGTCAGTTGTATTGTTTGTGGAATGTTTCGATCAAGAAGCGGTGGCCAGTTTTATTGTTTGGTGAAGGTTTCGGTCATAAAAGCGGCCGTCAGTTTTATTGCATGGTTGTTTAAGCCCGAGTACAAGAAAGGAACCATTGAATATAGGTAAAGAACTGATTAACCTTATTACATGCGATGTGCACAGAAAATTTACAAATCTAGATATTCTCCACAAGGCTTTCAGCAAGGATGGAATACCACTACTTGTGAAAAGCTCTAAATCGTTTCAAGTAAAAAACGTGTATAAGTTAAAAAATACTGCTCCTACCTAAATATCATAAAAAATGTGCATGTAACAAAACATATAACACAAAGACGTCATTGTCTTGTTCTACAATTTGTCTATCAAACTACAAGCTAACCACTGTTGCCTCATTATGATGAATTTTAATATGAAGTATGCCCATTTCAGGAAGTGAATTAGTAGCATTTTTAACCAAAGCATAAATAGAAAGATACAAACATAGTTAAAGAAGTAATTAAATTAAAACAAATCGATATAGGAAGCCACATCTAATGAATTTATAAAGGTTTCATAAAACACGTGTATTTTTATATGAACACGTGTTATTGTTTATGTTTATATTGAAACATATGACACAGAGTGTACCTGATTATTTTTTATATGGCACGGCCTTAATATAAGCGGAAATAAGTGTAACGGTAAATTGGTAGTTTAAGAAATACCATTCGACGCTTGCCTTTAGTACAGTAAAGTTTATTCACCCTCCCACCCACCCCATATTACATTTAATGGTTTAAGAATTAAGACAAAATTAAATTGTTACTATATTAAAATTGTATCGTACTAATTAATTAGTTCAATATATTATCTGACAAAAGATTTTATTTTGTAGATTGTGTATTGTGTGTTAGATGCAGCGACTGGAGACAGGCAGTTATATTTGATGAACATTTGTTTATTTGTTTATTTTTAGCTGATCCCAAAAACAGATGTTTGTGTTTCCTTTATAAATGATTTATGTTCGTTTGAGTATACAAATTAGAAAATAAGCAGTATGGACAACTGCTCGGTACAATACAGTGATGTTTTGTCGTCAGGAATCTCAACCTGAGCTTGCTTTCAGTAACTTTTAGCATTCATTAGAGATGTATTTTCTTTTTGCGTGTATTTTTGTTTAGTATTTTTTTACTGTAATTAAGGTACTCTCTAGTCGGATTTTTTGATTTTCTGTTTGATTTTTATGTTCGTTGGTTACAGTTTTTACCTTCTTTGATTTTTTACTACTCAATGGTGGAGCTTGGGTGCCCACTAGTTTAACCCCATCACATTCTCATGTGAGTGTTCCAAGTCAGGAATTTTGGTCAAATGTTTATCTTTGTGTTAAATGATTTGTTACATGTACATTTTTTGATAATATGCAGGTAAGAGCAGTATTATTTTCCGCATACATGATTTTTTATTTGGGGCAATTTAGGTTATTAAGGCCCTGTGGAGACCTTTGCAAATTCCTTCTGTTTTTCTCGTGGTTGGCGAGCAGTCTCTCTGACATTTACCCCACATTTTTTTCATTTTCTTATTCATTGGAAATGGAAATCAAAAGCAATGCCAATCTACTTTTTCTTCAGTATATGTTTATAAACTTTAAGCATTAATTGCATATGGTTCTTTTCAATCGATGTCTTTCCAGGTAAATCGTTTCACGAACGTGCATGTGTATGTACAAATCGCTTAAAAAGCATTTAAAGGCGAGGCATTTGAATCTGATCAAAAGTTGAAAATGGGTTGAATAGACTAGACATTTCATCATCTAATTCGTTTAGAAACCTTTGACATTGCCGAGATTTGCTTTAAAATAAAGTACTTTTACAGTGCGATCTTTCTGATATTTACCCCAAATCTTTTCATTTGATGTAAAATTTTGGAAATTTCTATTTCATCATTTCCATGAAACAAACATTGGTTGGAAATCCGTGTATCTGTGCAGTTGAAGTTGTTGGTTCCAAGTTAAATGCTGGCATTCGACACGACAAAGGTTTGTCCCAAACCTCATAATACTATTTCAGCGGCAAAGCCATCTCACTTCTGGTGTCAGTAGATGACTCTGCCATGAGCAATGTGATCAACCTCTGCGTAAGAGAATGGAAACAATACTTATCCTTACGATTTTCTCGTGTTTCGTTTTAAAATGACAATATCACATTTTATCCCCTGCCTATTTAGCTTATATTTCACCTTGCCTGTAGCAAATAACAGGATTTGTTAACAGAATGTGCTCCTTTCATGTAAACTGCTTTACAACGATACATCAATTAAGATTGAAATCCTCGCTCTATGAGTTTTATGATCAACAACATGAGTTGGTTGATCCCCATGCCATAAGTGTACCTCATCGGGTGAAGGACATTTCCGAGAATTTTTCTAATTATGATTTGACTGTTTTCTAGAATTTTGTTTTCCGATTTCTGAGAATTTTTCATACAGGCTATAATACAAGTCACTATAATTAACATCTCTTCTCCAATAATTTTATAATGCAGGTAAGTACAATAACAACAACATACATAAAAATAATTCCGTAGAAACAGCTAGTGGCAACGGAACTCTGAGATAAAAATATATCTTACAGAGCAGTGTGAGTTATAACAAAATGGCACCATATGTAAGACGCATGGTTTATATTTTAGGATAGGAAAGATCATTTACTTCTCGCATATAAAATAGAACTGGTAATTTAAGACTAATTTGCCAAAAATTTCCAAAACGCACGTGCTTACTCTTCAAAAGAGATACTGGTCACGAGGTGTGCAAGATAAGAAAATCTCACACTCCCTAAATCATGGGATTTCTCTAAACACCTTACCTTGGAGATATAGCTTATTTTCTCCAAGAGCTACTGTGTTGACAAAAGACAGGAATTACGCATGGGAGATAACTCTTTTTGGCGCCAAATTTTTATTGAGTTAAAAATAAATGGCATAAATAAAGAATTAAACACTTTTCAAACTTGAAATATATTTATATTTGAAATTGAACAGTTTAAAAATAATTTTGTCAAAATTGTGTTTAATAGGCTAAATAAATCAAGTCAACAAAAATGCTAAATCAATAATGCTAACTCAAGCTGATTTCCAAAATTGAAAACAAAAATATTTGGTGAGAAAAAGTTACAGTCTCCAGAGGAAAGTCGCGAATAGTCGGTCTCAGACTCTCGCGCTAAGATATCTTTAGTCGGCAGAGCCTCGGGATGGACACAGATATCTTAGCCCTTGGGTCTGAGATCAACCTATCTCGCCTTCCCACTGGGGAAATATACTACATGTCTCCATTGTGTATAAATATGACCAAGTTTACGATTTCTTCAATAAAAATGAATGTGATTTTTTAAATTTAGTAGGTGTATAATTTTTGAGACGTATCTGTCCTTTTAAGCTGTATTTTTTTTTTCGGAAAGGGGCTTTTTGAAATTTTTTTGTGCACATTATTGAAAGCCTAAGGGCATTTGTAATTTACAAGTTTTTGATGGCTGACTCACAGATAATCATACCACATCCTATTTTTCTATATTTACTTAAACCCTGATTAAATATAAAATGTGCCGCTTTAAAGACAAGTTGTGCTTATCCGGCAGGCTCGTTCTCATGGTCTTTTTTACTTAGAATCTGAGATTTATTTTTGTTTTGAATAATTTTGCCTGTTTTCGTATTATGTTTGTCACATTTTACTGGAAATAAACGTCAGTTTAATTTTCTACTCTGGACTCAAATCAATATGGCATATTGAATGCGCGAACAGCTTGGTTATTAGAAATAAGCGAAAAGTGACTGTCTCCAAACTTCATAGAACATTTTACTTTTTAATTCTTTTTAGTTTGTGTTGCAATTCACATCATAGTATTAAAATATTAAGAATAAATTGAATTTGAATACGGCTTTTGCACTGGAAATGATAAAGGTGGTAACAATTAAAACCAATATACCATTCTGAGCTTTTGATATTCCATTAATATCTATATAATTGTATACATCAACATCAAATTTCAATTATCTACTTAACAGTTATTATCTTTTGCGATAATCTACGCACTAACTTATCGCAATCAATTAGGGACTATATATATATGATATTTTTTACAATACAATACCAAAAGTACATGTATGGCATGAACTTAAAAACAGATTTATGAACCGATTTCGGTATACAAGACGTTTGAATTATCTATTAAAATAAACGTTAAATATTAAGAGCTACAATGTAAACATCTCTCGATGTGTTAATCACGACCAAATAAATAATTTCGGTTTGATTATGGTTAAATTTTATTTTATTTTTAATTTAATTTTATTTTGACTGCCCAATTCTTACAAAAATATTACTTTTTCCACATATCCATAAAACTTTTGTTTTTCTTTCTTAATTACCAGTGTTTTTACCAAAGGGATTTAACGGAGAGTTGTTTCATAATTCTTAATTTTTTAAAATCCTTCAAATTCTGAAAATTTCTAGTATAAAAAATTCATAGCGCCAATAACTCGGAAAATGTAGCAAATACGTCAAAATAGGAGGCGCCACTAGCGATCGAGATGGTTGCTGTTATGATAAATTTTTGAATTCAACGGGGAGTCGTCAGAAACAGCATAAAACGTCATTTTCAACGAAAATTCCTGTACTCATCAAACATAAAAACCAGAACTACATGTATAACCCGAAATGTCGGAGGCAGTGGTTATAAAGGAGGAAACCGAATGTTAAACACTGGAGTTTGGATCTGTACAAAACCTCGCTTCAGCTCTTAGATAGACTAACAACAATAACACATAACTCCATTCAAATTTAATTGATAATTATCGTCGAAAGTTTCCAAATTTCGTTAGTGCAATTCATAAAACACACACTACTGAGCTTGTCTGCACATATAAGTAAAACGTTTTTATGGTGGCTGTACTGAAATAAAGAGTTTGTTTATAATATTTATTTATAATTTCTGCTAATGTGTTGTTTCGTGGTGACGTCGGAGATCCACTTTTCGTTGGAATGCACGGCCACAGCGTTCACAGGAAAACGGTTTAAAGCCTGTGTGTTTACGGGTATGTGTAATGAGATTTGATGACTGGCTGAATGCCTTCCCACAAACAATACATTTGTGTGGCTTTTCACCTGCAATAGAAAATTAAGGAATAAAGCAAACACGTTGATTCAAAGACCTGTTACAATTCAACAGTTAGGTATACAATGTTTAAAGGAACAACCAATTGCAATGGAAGACGTAATTAAATTTTACTATTTTAAAATTTCATTGAAATCTATATCCTTCTGAAAACCTTACACAAACTGAAATGCAGGTACCAGTCAAAATTATAGGTAAATGTACTAGTGGATATTCTGAAGTAGAATATATTCCGACATTTCTTGCTTTCCAAAATTTCGTGCTACGAGTAAAAAGTAATGAGTTTCCGCAGAATTGAGCTATATTCAATATATCCAGTATGCACGAGTCCCATAATTACCTCCCTTATACGTCCGAAAACTGAAATCTTCTGGTTTTACCCTACAATGTATCAGTAATATACTAGTAACCAAAATAACGTTAATTGCAAACAAAAAAATATATCAAAATATATCATCCTGATGTTCAATCAAACAGCATTTTATTAGACTCTCTTTTGCAAAACAAGGTTTGCCAGTTACCTTCCCATGGCCGGTGGTTCTCTCCGGGTACTCCGGCTTCCTCCACATGTAAAACTGACCGCCGCGATATGACTAAAATATTTTGAAAGTGGCGTTAACCTCCAATCAGATAAACAAAAAGTACAGTACATGTATAGTTTATTTAACGTAATTTCATTTGGTAGATTCTATGTTCAAAAATGCAACGTGAGAAAATCTTTAATTTTTCTGCCTGCATTATTATATGAAAATTAATGTAAAATCAAGAGACCCGGTCACAGCCAAATGTTCAAAATTTTTATCTAAAAAAGATGAACCTAAACAATTGGTGTTTTTGTTTGCCTAATTTGTAATAAATTTATCCAATTGAAATATCAAAGTTTTTCGAAAAGGAAATGAAGTTATTGTAGATTGGAAGGGCAAACGTTATTTTAAGCTTTCAAAAGGCTGTTGACAACCAAATAGCAACGTTTGTACAGTCATCTTTTGTACATGTTGGCAAAAATAACGGACTTATCAACATTTTACACTTACCGGTATGGATATAGGTATGTTTTTTCATATCAGATTTCTGGTGGAATCTTTTTCCGCAAAAGTTGCAGGGATAAGGACGCGTATCACTATGTATTAACATGTGTGTATTCAAGGTAGAAGATCGCTTGAAACCCTTTCCACACTCCTTACAACGAAAGGCTCTGTGGTTTGTCTCGTTGTTGTTTGGTTCAATCATGTGTTGTGCTTTTTCAACAGATGATCCACTACTGGTCGGAGATATATCTCGATGGTCAAACCCATCATCGCTTCTTGAAAAGAACGTTTTCAGCCATGGTTTGCATTCTAGACAATCACAGCTGTATCGGTATAATTTTTCGTCTTTATGACTATAGTTGTCTTGGAATTGAACATCATATGGGTTATATGTCATAGAGTGGGTCAATTGAGGCTCATTGAAGGAGCTGCCTCCAGCTAGTGAATTAACTCGAAATGTTGCGGGTAGAATGGATTCACTGTGTACAGATGGGTAGCGACTATACATCAATCTTATTCTCTCTGTATCTAAAACCAGATTGGTTTGTGGTTTCATATCTGAAAAAGTAAATTCAGCACAATACATAAGACCAGTCGTTATAAAAAGCAGGTTTTTTTAATATTAAAATGAATACTGTAACACAGGATATATTCGCGAGCACGATATTTTCGCGTTTTTTCGCGACTGACAACAATCGCGAATTTAATGTTGTCGCGAATATTAAATATTTTTTCTTAAAAGTCTTTTCTAAAAAAATATATTACATGCTTCCATCTTATAATTTTTAAGATTAATATTATATTTGATAAACAGTAAGCTATTTAAAGCGATTAATCAAAAATATTAAAAACAAACTTTTTGTGAACTCTTCACAGTTGTAAAAACACGATCGTCAATTACTTTAAATTAATTTCTTAATTGGGTGACTGATTGTTAATTACTTTAAGTTGAGAAGTTTAGAAATTG
>JARWCS010000013.1:1598304-1612642 GCA_034783895.1 Geukensia demissa | reverse complement strand
AATTGGTTCCGTTTATACACAAATAAATTCCTTTAAAATGGCGATTAATCCTATAATAAAATATTTTCCTTAAATTTTTGAAAGAGCAGATTTAAAATCTTTTCTGATACGAAATTCAAGCGGGATTCTTTTAAGAAATGCACAATATTTTAAAACCGAATTGTGTGCATATCACATCAGCAGGCTCGGATGTTTAGAACAAACACCATATACTTATAGACCTTTGGTTTAATGGTAGATTGGCGTTTCATAATTGAGTGGTGATTTTGTATATTTGTGGGTGGGGGGGGGGGGGTAAAAAAACATAAAAAAGAAAAAATACAAATAGTGACCATGGAATATTTTTACGATATACTTACATGTATAGGTTTGACAACAAGTTTTAGTTAAATTTAGCTGTGTATTCGGTCGGTACAATCACTTCTAAATCCCAGGTGCAATAAATATGAAAAAGATCGTGTCGGTTTTTCTGGTACAAGGAGGTAAAATACCTGTAAAATACAGCTGTACTGAGAATATATCAATTATATAGTCAGACTATAATTGTTGTAAAAAAGTCGAAAAAAAGGGCCAAACATTTTATTTCACTTGAGATGCTATAGATTGTGTAAATTTAAGAATTTAATATATCTCACTTAAACGATAAAGAAATTACATGGAGTATTTTTAACAATATGGGGACCCAAAATCAATAGCTTAGGCCCAAAATTATGAAAGTTTTACTGCTATATTCAAACATACAAATAAAACAACAGCTACATTCTAAAATATATGTTTACTTTGTAGTATATCTATTGTAAATTTCACTTTGCTGTTTCACAGGCGCTTGGGGCATGAGACATTTCTTTTTAGATGGTGGTGTAAAAATTAGGTGCATATATTATAAAATAATAGATTCTAAAAATGCTCAGGTCGACTGGTCGTTAAGTGGATGGAGACACGTAAGCCTTCCATTTGTGCGCATTCAATTTTGACGGAAGTCGTGAAAATAGAATTATAATGGGACCTGTAGAAGTTTAAATTCTACTGTGATTTGGTGGATGGCTGTCTCATGAACAATCATGCCATTTCTCATTTTTTGTATTTTATGTTGGACAAAACCTGAAATAACTCTCCGGAAATCAATAGAATATTTCGTGTCACTTCCGACTATTTCCGGATTTTTTTATGTTTCCCACAACCATCGTCAAAATTGAACGTTATACAAATCAAAGGCTTTGTTACCTTCTTCTACTTAAAGGCGACCTAAGCAAATTTCGAATCCGTTGTTCTATGATATCTACACCTAATATTTATACCAACACAATAAAAATGGAGAAGAAAGGGGTTATAATGACCCATGCCCCAAACGCCTGTGTGCTGTATACGTAATTCAAACATTAATTTCTAAAAAGCGACTACATACATATTAACATTAAGTTCATCAAAACAAAAATGGTCTTACATAAAATTCAAAAACAAATTATTTTGATTCATTTCCCAAAATTACAATATGTTATACATGTTATACAGCAACGCAAATATCACCAGGTAGGCAAATGCATTAAATCTGATATTTAGAATACAAGAATGAAATTTTGTACCAAATGTACATTTTAATTCATCAACTTTTGAAATTCTCAGCAGATACAATCATGTACGTATTAACTGCCATTAAATTAATTCGTTTTCTTTTTATCACAAAAGCACAAGCATATTTAGCCTAACAATGAACAGAACCACAAATATTAAACGTTAACATTAAAAATAAATGTGATTTTAGTCATAATTTGCATTTTTAAAATGGTTCGTTAAACTAATAATTCTTCTGTTCATGTATATTTGATCTTTTGAAGTTTACTTAATTATTTATAAAAGTTACCATTCGTTTTTATCATGTAACCCAAAAAGTACTAATATTGAAATTCCCGAAGGAAAATATTAACTTTCAACTGGAAAATCACAAAATATCACCAAATATCAATAATTAAATATTTATATCTTATTTGTCATTAAACATAATGAGCTTAACGATATTTTTAGCGGATGAATACGCACTAATACAAAAAAGCATTAACCGTTACATTTTCTAAGTGCCACACATTGATGTAGTTCAATGACTTGAGTAATGTTGATATTTATACATTTGGCCGTACCACCGGTAATAATGGCTAATTCTGTTATTGTCGTATATTCAATTAAAATATAATTAGAAAGTAAGAATTTTAAGATAAAATATATAAGGGCTGGATGGCACATAATTGACAAAAGTTCTGTGATAAAAGTGTGACAAGATCAGATAAGCGACGAAATAACTTCATTAAATTTGCAAACAAAGTGACACAATCATAAGTACATTTACTGGGACATACATAGAAGACCGAAGTGCTCCGATGAAACCACTGAGACTATACTTGGCTGTAATTTCATTTACAATTAAAAGAAAATGTCCGATAAAATATAACCTCCGATTTCATTTAAGACTGGTGATTTTTTACAACACACTTACATTATATGGGTGATATGTTCATGTATGACAATATTTCGGAGGTTACTATGGGCATCTCAAATTGGATCTATTCAAAAACATATTTCTTTATTTGTTGATTATATATCAAACATTCAAGTGAAAATCGGTAGATTTTTACGCAAATGTAAAAGAAAAAGACAAAAAACTTGCTTTATGTCAAATGTTTGTTAATAGGAAATGACGGCGGTGCACAAGGATGAATATGGCGATAACCCGTTTTTTTTTCATAACATGGATTGTGAGTGGGGCACACACTTTTTGTAAGATACAAAGCCGAATACATGTTTAGGCCGTATGAATGATAGGCTAGCCTACAATGATCTGTACAAGTAAGCTAGACTAACTCGGGCAAAAGGACCCCGTATATCCTGGTGAAACAGAACTCTCAGTAGATTGTTGTCAAGATTGTCTTGTTATTTGTATAGGTTGTATCTGTACCCCGATGCCACATGAAGTCATATCAGTACGATTTTATAAATAGATCAAAAATACATGATAAGCAATTTGCCTAACTATTGTGAATTTCATTATGTTGTATGCATATTTCAAGGAGTGGACCCAGTGTAAAATACTCATAAGAGAGATCAAAAGTGCCTAGTCCAAAGAGACAAGACAAATGTGAAACAAAGAAAAAAGATAAAACGAAAACTAAAGGAATAGAGGCTTGGTCTCCACTTCTTTACAAAACAGTAAAGTATGAGATATGGTCCGAAGACAGCCATAAAAAGTCCAAATTACAGACATCTAAACAATGTACAATTTACCATAAGGCCTCTGACATTTGGGATTCACGTCGTAGTAAAAAAACCGTGGTGTAATCATATACACACATTTTGATGCATTCACCTAATTATACAGTTACATGTAATGTTGCTTGTTTTTTTTTCGAATTCAAATTTGCAAAGATGAAATATAGTTCGAATCTTATTTTTCAAATATGTCTTCTTCTTAAAATTATCGGTAATTTTGTATTTTTAAACCACTGTGTCGATGCCTCTGGTCACCGAGGGTATTCAGCAGCCCAGTTGTCAGTCTTGTCTGACATGAAATTTATCAAACGATGTTTAACAGAAATTTGCTGCATTTGTTAAAATTCTTAAGCACTGAAAATACGTTAAGGCCTCGAAAATATTTCACTTAATGTCCATTTCATTTCCTTTAAATAATGGATTTTTTCGCCTGGCAACTTTACTTGAGATCCAAACTTGTACAATTTTGGCCATGATAAAGATAATAATGAGACGTCCCTTATTCCACTTTTGTTTTTGTAAAAGAATAATTTGCTTTTGAAAAAAATGATTTTTAAATTTTTTCCATATCAATGGGAAATATTTCTTACCGTTAACCTGGACAGTTCCATTCTGGGTAGGATCGAGATACCTAATCAAGCAAATCAAGCATAAAATTATTTGGCACTTCAGTCGTGAGTTGATCATGCTTATGTACACACCTTCAGAATATCAGCATTTCCCCCTTGTTGTCAGAATATCTAACGCAATCGACTTCTTAATGACGAAGCAAACAAGTCTTAGTAAAAATTCAATATTTTTGTTAAGTTACAACCCAAAAATTAGACAATTTATAGTATAGTTGCATTCGAGTAGACCGCATGTACGCGTGCGTTTTAAAACCTGTAATTAGCCGACAACCCTACAAATGGGTTAACCAACAACTTAATTTTTTTCGATGTTGCTTTAAAAATCAACATTTTTATGGTGAGAGGCAAAGTTATGGCCGGATATAATAAACATTTGGCGTCCTAGTTACCGACGTATGATGATTAAGAATATACAGCCAAATTTTCTAATGTTATTTTATGCAAATAAACTCGCCAGCTTCATCTTTCCATTATTTAAAAGGAACTGAAATGGACTTTAGTGGCTGTCCCTGCCGTCGGATTTAGCTTTCAATTTCCATTTTGGACTTCCTAGCTACGTTTTGGTTCTAATGCTAAGGATGAGAGGCTACTTCTTGAAGTGTATATACAGAATACTGTAATTCTACCATATTTATTCAGCATTGGTAATTTTGTATTTTATTTTCTAACGATCATAAAGAATGCTTAGATAATTATGTTTACACGGTCGAACGCTCGTGTCACTTATCCCACCGGAAATAGACCGCTTCATTATCTTATCGTGTTAACATACAATAATTACGATAATATATAATTGGCAAATAAGTCCTTCTCTGTAGCCATGTAAGCGTGTAAAGTGGCATTGTTTAAGTGTAACTGACGACCAGTGGTCCATCGTACTTTATAGTCAATTTCCGGTTTCCGACGTTAAGCAGAAAATTTCTTAAACTGCCTAACCATTTATAATATCGTTCAATTTCCGGTTACATTTTGTGCAGTAGTTATCACGTTAGGAAAGGAAATAATCCATTTAAATGTAGTATTATTCAAACGCGCAATGTTTTTAAAAACAGTTCGATTTATTCGTAAAGATGTGATTAATTTACTATTTGCCTGTATAAAGGACTTACGGGTTTTACACTTCATTCTGTAATGAAACTGTATACTATACTCTATGAGAGAGTTTGTTGGAACGGGTAAAAACGTTATGGAAGAAAAACTGTCTGTCGTATTCTTATAAAATAGTGTTTATTTTGTAGATTGAAAAAAGTACAAGTAAGTTGCAATGATACTTTTTAGCAATCACGATGTATTTTAAGTTGCGCCGAATTTTTAATTCTCTACTGGGATTTTACATTGTAAAGTCAGCCATTTGTTTGTCGGAAGTGGCTCTTTGCACGCACTAGCGCGAGACCGGGAGTACACATTGTCAACGCTGCGTAATAATTAAGTTACTAAACTATGATTAGATAACATGCAAAAATGGCTTGAGGCGCACTTGAATGGAAATTAAAAAGTAATTCGTCTTATACGAATCGCAAGAGAAGGTCCGAACAAAAGAAATGTGCACAATTTTTTAATTACTTTATCTTGGTCAAATTTAAGCGCTCCCGCCCAAAACGAAGATGGCCGACCCTCAATGTTAAATCTCCGTAAAGAATTTCAGGGGCAAATAATAGTATGTAAAACGTTATTAAATGGCGTTAAACATAAACCGTTAACTGTGGGGTAATTCTTTCTTTTAATTGAATATAAATACAAAGGCAGAATTGCATAAATTAATTTACAAAGCTCGAAAATCACACTCCAGAAAAGCCTGACATAGAGTGTAGGTTTATAGTAAAAAAAAACTATTAAATTCACTTCATTACGAAAATGGTTAAAAATAAAAAAATATATGAAGTTTGCCTAATTCTTATATCAAAATAACAGAAATTAACAACATGGGTTAATAAAATTTAATGAACATCCCAAATTTATTACATCATTTACAGATAATTCATCAAAACTTCCTACAGTCTTCTTATAAAAGTTGAAAGGCGAAAAGCCGAAACTACAATTTTTGCTTTAACATTCTCGATAATTAATAGAATTTTAAATGACTTGACGTTTTAAAAAGCTTTTACATATATCTTCCCAATAGTGCCGTATTTGTATCACACTGAAAATATTTTAACATGTTACTTTATGAATGTAAACTTTAAATTAACCATGAAACGAAAACAGGCTAAAATAACCGGTGATGTTCAAAATAAAAAAATAAATCTTTAACCATCCCGATATTATGTTTTTTAACATTTCAAATATGGAATGCTAAAATATGTATGAAAAATATATAATGAGGTTAAGTACTGGGTGATGCATGGTAGACCTTCTTTACCCAACGCCTGAACGTTTTGGAGACTCTAAGATTTGATTTTCCATTGCAATGGAATAATCTTCCTGTCAAAAAATTAAAAAAAAAACAATTTTCTGAGCAGCATTCAGTTGATCGATATTTTAACACTTTACAAATATCTCAAAGATGTCTTAGCTTATAAAACAACATTGTTTTGTAGAAATTTATTAAAGAAATTAATGCAATAGAACCAGTAGTAGGAGTTAAAATAAATGAAAAAGTAGTAATGATTATACTCTTTTAACGACTTGCATTATTCCTATGTACCTGTCACAAGTGGAAAATCAAAGTCATTGAGGTTTTTTTTGTCTTTTTTGCAATGCTTTTGTATTAAGAGTCTTGATGCACGTCTTAATTTTTTTAATTTGAAGCTTGCTTGATGTATTTTTGGAAAGGGGTGTTGCCATGTGAAAGGCCTTGTGAAGACTTCTATTTTTATTGAGATTGAGTATTGTTTTTTTTTAAATATAACCTATATCTTATTTTAATATTCACATAATATAAGAACATTATAAAAAATTCATAATCAAACTGCAAGTTGAAAATGTTCGGATAGCACATACTATTTTCGGTAAAGCGTAAAATATAAAAAAAAATTTCTTCGTTAGTTTCAACAATATTCAGAATTTATATTTGCCTCGATGTACTAGGGAAAACAATAGACGAACTAAATAACAGCTTGATTTTATGCGCATAAAGGGTGTGTTCAAAGGACGGGAAAATACCCCATATTCTTGTTTATATTGAGAGAATGTTTTTTTTTAAAGTATTGAATGCTTTCTTGTCATTTATACCGAATATTCGTTTTATGTATCGTTTAATGCATTTAAATGGCTGATAGTTAACAACACACCTTTAAACAACGGTTGTTTGTATAATCTTTCAGTGTATAGTCTGGCAAATAAAGGAAGGGTATGAGTATCTGCATATTACACTATATTTTGTAAGAGAGAACGTTTGTTTAAAGATTACGCCCCTTTTCATAAAATTGATATACATTTAAAAGGCGATTCACAATGCAAATAGTCTATATGAGACAATTATGATTTTATTGTGTGTCTTTAATGAGATATTCTATGCATGCTTCCAATATTTGGGATATTCCTGTTATAATGTCATTTAGAAATTAAATATCTAAACATGATACTCTCGTTTTTCTAAACTGTATTGGGAAACACGTGATATTTAACGTTATTTTGTAGTAATGGTCTCCTATACATACTGTAGACTGTCAATCAGATCTTCGATTAGTCAGTATAAGACACAATTAAACCCTTAAAACATATAGCTTCTATTCTCTGTTTTTTGGGCGGCAACAAATACTGATATGACCTATTTGGCTACCTGAAAAAAGTAACGAACAAATATAGGCTGTCCATGTTGCAATGTTATTTAGAAAAACAAAACAAATAACTTTTCTTAACATTGACAACTAGTTTTTTTTCTCAGCATTGTTGAGAAACACACATAGTATCATCTTGATTTCATTAGCCTACGATATGATAACCCCATAAACTTAATTTCATTCCGCCCATACTGTTGTTTATAGATGAACTCACAAATGGGGGAATATTTTATGACACAATTAGACTTTCTTAGCACATTGTGGATAAATTATGTTTCCTGACAGGTATTAACTTATTTAAAAAATCATAAGCACCCGTTTGTGTTTTGTTTCATGTGTTTACGTAAATGGTTATTTTGTTGAAGGTTTTACTGTGTAAGTTTTTCTATTGTTTGTATAATCGTCCAATGTATACTCTAGATAATAAAGGAAGGGGGTGAGTATCTGTAAACTGCCCCTCCCATATTAAGAGAGAATGTTTGCTTCAAGATATTGAATGCAATTTATACTATTATTTGCTTTATTTATTATTCATTACTTTAAATGGCTGATAGCTAACGGCATATTTTTGACTATTTTTAATACCCCATTTGCCATATAATTGATATACAATTTAATAGTCGATTCTCAAAACGAATTGTCAAATTCAGACAATCCTAATTTACTTGTATGTGTTCAATGAAATTTTCGATGTATGCTCCCAATGAACACCTTAGCAACCAGCAAATACGGGATTTTCCTGTTGTAATGTTATAAAAAAAACAAAAACAAAAAATACTTTTCTAAACATTTACATTTTGTATTTTACTCGCCAGGTAGTGAAACTCGAGCGATATATTAGGTGCTACTATGGAAACCGTTTTTAAGCCTACAGTTTGAGAAGCTTATACATTTACTTGCCTTTCACACATACTTTTGACTGTAAACTTAAGCTCTAATGAAGCAATATATCAGGACACAATTGAAACATTATAGCATATTGCAACTGATGTTTTTTGTTCTGTTGCGGCAGAATTTAAAAGACAGATACGTCTTAGTTAGCTACCCTATTTTTCCAGAAGCAACGAAAAAATAAAGGCTGTTCAAATGTGATAAATAACCAAACCAAATAAGTTGTTAATATAAAAAACATATATATATCTATCTATCAACACTATGGGTAACCAGAAGTAATATCGTCAAATAAATTAAACCTAATATTATATCTTGCATACTGTTGGCAATAAATTAAGTTTTTGACGAGGAAATATACTAGGACACAATTAAACCTTCTACGCATACTGCATGCGGTCTCTGTTTCTTCAGCGGCAGAACTCATAAAGACAGATATAGCTTACTTTGCAAGCTTGCCAGTAGCATATCATCATCCTATTTTTATAATAACTTAGCGCCCCTTTCTGTCTTGTTTACGTGTATGGTCATCCTGTTGGAGATTTAACTGTGTAATTTTGTTATTATTTGTAAAACCTTACGATATTATGTCCTGATAACAAAGGAAGGAGATGGTTATCGGCAAACTGCACACTATCTTGTAATAGAGACATTTATTAAAAGGTATTGAATGTACCTTTTCATTTATACTGAATATTTGCTATAATTTTTATTAATTTTATGATTTATAAATGGATACAGTTTTCCCATTAAGGATTCCAACGTCAAAACCCCTTTATTGGCCGATTTTGGTTATACATGACATAAATAAACAGAAAAAACCAACTTTTTAAAACATCGCTGATAATTCCTATGGTCTGATGTTAGTAACACGTATAAAGAGCTGCTGTTTACATGCGCCTTCAACGTCTTATCCTATCGAAACACCAGGTTGAATTTAAGAATAAGCTAAAGCTTTATTTGACAAATGTGATAACTTCATCTTTGCAATAGTTATGTTTTGCGCAGTTTCCAAAACTAAACAACAAACGACTTGACTTCATCTTCCAGTTGTTAACTTCACGTTCATTGGCAGTAACATTCCAACTGCCCTTGATGTATGGCGTATCTTCCTGCCAATAAATATTTAAAGAACATGTGCCCACAGAGATTTCTAGACAGAACTGGGTCTTTTGCACAAAAATTGCTCTGGCAAGGATGTTTTGCCCCTTGATTTAATTCATCACTCCATATATTTAACGCTCTACACTTCAATTTTGTCGGACGGTATTGATTATCTTTTATATAGAAAAGCCTATAAATTCTAATGAAAAAAGAAAAATTCTGCGGTGCGCACAAGGACCTACCTATCCCACAGTAACGTTTTGCCTAATGATTTAAATTTAAAGATTTGATTTTCTTTGATTTGATTTTATTGCTAAGGATCAGATTTTCCGTCAAAAATTAAAAAAAAAACCTTCTAAGGAGCATTTTGTTGATAAACACTTTTTAGATATCTCGCAGATGTCTTAGCTTCAAACAACAAAGCATTGCAGACATTTATTAAATAAGTTCATTCAAGATAACTAAAATTAGGACTTAAAACAAATCAAAAAGTAATAATGGTTATGCCCTTTTCTACCGATATGAATTTAACAACTGTAGAAGTCTGAGAAAATATGAAAATATATGACAGAAAGGACGATATTCCTCTCCTATTGTTGATAATGATAATGTGTTCTCGTTCTGAAGATGCATAAAATATTTGCCGCTAAACCTTAACCAATAATCACTTCATAAATTAATCCCCCACAATAGTAAACTTTCTCTTTCTCTAAGGAGATATGCCTTAAATCGTTCTCAGAGTTGCTGTTGCACAACAATTTTTGCCTAAAATGATCGCATCCTTCTTCTAAGAGATAAACGTTGACATAATGAATTTAAGTAACACAGGCTATTCCGGACCTTCACTAAATCATTGCAAAAAGTTTGGATAAATAAGGCTGCTTCTGCTACGATATGATTTTGACATCCTGCAGGCCATAGAATTAAAACATATGAAAACATATAAGTTCACAGATTAATTTTAATGGATCGTTAAACCCAACGAATCCATTTAACAAATTCCCAATGATTGATGCTGTTTTCTTTAGCCCATGTATCTTGTACCTGTCCCTGGTGAGAAATTGAGGTCATTCTGGATTTTTGTCTTATACTGTTTTTTGTATTAAAAATTTCTTTACTTGATGCAAGACATAAATTTTAAATTTGACTCATCCTCGGTGTTTTTTTTTTTGGCTGATATATAGATTGTAACAAGGAAAGGCGTTTATCAACATGTACCCACTATCTTACATTTATCATGTTTATACCCACATAATATAAGAACATCTTAAAATAATTCAAAATTAACCTGCAATTTGAAAATGCTCTGTGCAGATAGAGCATACAATTTTCGATAAAGCGATACACGTATTAAATTTCTAAATTAAATTTAGAAGGGATGTTGGAAGGAGGGCGAAATGTCCCATATTCTTGTAAAGAGAATGTTTGTTAAAAGGTATTGAATGCATTCTTTTCATTTATACTCAAGGTTCGTTTTATGTATCATTTAATGCCTTTAAATAGTTGATAGTTAACAACACACATTTGAACAACAACTGCGGTTTGTATAAATTTTAGGTGCATAATCTAGATAAAAAAGAAAGCGGATGAGTAAAAACTACACCATATTCTGTTAGAGAAAATGTTTATTTAAAGATATTGAATGTAATTTATACTGATAATTTGCTTTATTTAACATTAAAGAGTTTAAATGGCTGATAGTTAACGGCATACCTATGACTATTTTTGAATACGCCTCTTATCATAAAATTGATAGACATTTTAATATGCGATTCTCAATGCGAATAGTCAGAGTCAGACAATCTTAATTTATTGGCATGTCTGCAATGAAAGTTTCTATATATGTACACGCTAGCAACGAGCTAAAATGGGATGGTCCAGTTACAATTTTATAACGTAAAACAAAACAAATCAATTATATGAACATGAAACACGAGTGATATTATAAGTTCTTTTATGGAACTACAGTTTGACAAGCTTATATACTTAAGTAATTTAACAAAATATTTATATGAATTACTGTCGGGCAACTTATGACAGATTTTGTTTGATATTTTCTATGTATGATTCTTACGAACACGTTAGCAACGAGAAAATATGGAATGATATAAAAGAACAAACCAATATACTTTTCTAAACTTTTACATTTTGTATTTCTTCTCAACAGTTAGTGAAAACACGCGTGATGTTTAAAGAATTTCTATGGAAATCGATTTTTAATCCTACAGTGTGGAAATCTTATATACTTACTTGCCTTTCAAACATACTCTAAACTCTAAATTAACGTTCTGATGAAGCAATATACCAGGACAATATTAAAACTTTCTTAGCTTATTGTAACTGATGTTTTTTTCTGTAGAGGCAGAACTCAAAAGACAGATTATTCTTACTAAGCTCGCTTGACAGAAGCAACGAACAAAAAGGCTGTCCCTGAAAAACTTATATTTCTCTCAACTGTATGGGGAACAAACGTGATAGTGTGAAAAAAATAAGCTTATATTCTTATTTGCCTTAAATGATATTGTTGACTCTTAATTCATTGCATGATGCGGAAATATGAAGAAAATAATTAAACCTTCTTAGCAGATCATAGATGATCTCTTTTTTTAGCGGATGTAATAAAATAGCAAAAATGACTTAGTTAGCAAGCTTGTCAGAAGCATTTAGTCAACTATTTCAAATTTCTAGCGTCTCTTTTTCTCTTGTTTACGTGTATGATCATCTGACTCTGTGAGTTTGTTATTGTTTGTATAACCTTAAGAAATAAAGTCAATAAAGGATGGGGCTAGTATCGGTTAACTGTAAAATAGTATGTAAAAAATGTTTGTAAAAGATATCGAATCCATTTTTTCTCTCTTTTACAGAATATTTGCTTTAAATTTCAGTTTTATAGCTTTTTTATTTTTAAGATTTTAAATGGCTGGTAGTTTTTCACACCTTTGAATATTCTTTAAATACGTCCGTCATCCTAAATTTGATATGCATTTCAACAGTCGATTATCAATGCAAATAGTTGAAGCGAGATAATCCTAATTGACCTTTATGTCCTCAAATGAGATTTTCTATATAGAATTATAAAAAATGTATAATTGCAACGGAAAAAATATGCGATTTCCTTGTTGTTATGTTATAAGGAAAAATAAATCAAATATTATTTCTTAACATGAAAAACCTTCTGTCAACAGAATGGGGAAACACACGTGACATTTAAAGTTCGTTTGAGAAAATGTTGTTAATCCTTCAGTGCGACAAGCCAATATACTAACTTGTCTTTCAGACATATTATTGGCGGAAAAAGAACTCTCTAATATGTCTTGTCTCTTGGAACTATGCACTTCTAATCACTTACATTGGGTATTATACACTGGACTCAAATGGGACTTTATATACGGCTCAATTCAACAGTCTTAGCATATTTCATCTGATCTCTGTTTCTTGAGCAACAGAAATCAAAAAGACAGATATGACTTAGCTAGCTTGTCAGGAGCAAGGAAATTAAATATGAGATGTCCCTATTGTCATGTTATAAGGAAGAACGACAGAAATAATTTTCTTAACATGAAATGAAAAAAAACTTGTATTTCTGTCAAAGTAACGCATACATAGGGAAACAAAGCTGGTAATGTTTTAACTCTATCTTAGGAAATGGTTTTTAAGTCTAAAGTGTGAAAACCTTATTTACTCTTTGCCTTTAACACATACTATTTTACAGTTAATCTTTGATAAGGCTTTATATAAGAATAACGTTTTATCTTCGAAGCGTTTTGCCAATGATCTGACTTACTCAGCTTGCTGGTCAATGGCAAATCGGAACTATTTTAAAAATCACGAAGCGCGCCTCTTTCTTTGTTATTAATGTGTTTGGTCGTCTTGTTGGACGTTTTACTGTGTTAGTTTTTATTGGTTGTATAACCTGAAGATGTATCGTTAAGAAAATAAACGGATGATTACCGTTAAAACTAGTTCGACCTAGACCTCAAGTCACAATGTTTTCAATTGTCTGTTCTACAGTATTGTTAATTGACATTTTATGATTAATTATGGTGCTTCATATCTAGTTTTAGAAATCTGTCATAAATACTTTGATATCTGCATCCACTGAACATACAGTTTTCAATCCTGGTAGCCTTCTTCGCATTTCATGCTTAATGCCTAATGATTGAGATCAATATTAAAATGACACTTTATTCCAGTATAACCTTTATGTCAAATACTGTAAATTCAGAAATTAATGCGATGTTTTTATTATTGAGAGTAATGCGCCTGAGTTATAATCACAAACATGAAACTCGCATTTCTAAATCTGCTAACTATATTTGCAAACAGGTATTTTTAAAATCAGAATAATTTATTTCGCATTTTCGAATAAAGTTTCAAAACTACAAAAATAAATGAACGCAATAATTTATTAATATACAGTATATACTATTGTTGATTTTTTTGTTAGCTTTAATGTGTAACAGAGTTTCTCTTGAGAGGTTACAATTCTAATCAAGCATTTTAGAAACAATTGGACACATTTTCCCCATTAACGATTATTAATTTTTGCGTGGTACATTTCCAGAGCTGAAATCGTGCAATTTACTTGATAGCCTAGTGTGATTTGAGTATGTAGGTTTCAATTATCAAGCTTAAGACAGGTGTGTTATAAAAATACGAGATGTGGCATGATTGTCCATGAGACAGCCACCCACCAAGTGACAGTAGAATTTTAACTTCTACAGGTCCCATTAT
>JARWCS010000013.1:1567988-1578906 GCA_034783895.1 Geukensia demissa | reverse complement strand
CGCAACCCGTTTTTGTATGGTACAAACCCAGGCGCGAACTCACGCCGTATAGGTGATAGGATACAGTGATCTGTACAAGTAAGTTTAAATCAACTACCTAGACCACTCGGCCACCCAGGCCCCCAAAGTAAAAGAAGTGATCGATTCCAAATAAATCAAAATAGGAAGTCAAATCCAGGGTGCAGTTAAAATAATACTATTTGATCAAGCCATATTGTTTTAATGTCAATCCAAAAAATTAAAAAAAAAACGGGGAGAGATTCGGGTTACAACAGCCGTAATGCTATTTTCATAGGGGGTCTCCTACTTTGACATGAATCTAAAAACAGACCTAGTGGAATTGACACATAAATTCATTTTTGGTAGAAAATATCTCTTTATATCCCCGATTGATTTCTAATAAGAAATTTTATGATAAATATAAACTTATTAGTATTTTAATTATAGTAAGTAGCGCCCATTTCGGTTCAACCAGTACAGTCATAAAAGAAGAAAATGAAGTATTTAGTCAGTGTCGGAAACATTTTTCGCTCTGCTGGTAAAAATTAGAATATACAAAAAGGTAATTTTATAATTCATTAACAGCAATTTCGTAAGTGGTAGCATATGTTAGGTATTGATAAAAGTTAGATAAGTAAAAATCAAGATAAAATTGACTTAGGGTAGAAAACGTTAACATGTTATTATGATATTGTGATTTTCTTTATCCCTACTCTTGTTTGCAACCTAACATTTTTTTTTCAAACAACATACCCAGGTGCATAGTAACAGTAAACATATTCAAGATGATCTAATGCCCAAAAGAGCCTTAACAATATGGTAATACCACCAATAAGAGGTATTTTACCAACATTTATTTGTTCTGGTATTTCAAAACATCGCCTATGCTGTCATAGTATTCGATGATGGTAACGTCTTATGGAGGAACTCGTGCTAACATCGCCTGGCGAGTGCTAAAATAATTCGAAGATACCAAAGAGCAGACAGACAAGACCTGGCCAACAAAAATGATACGAAAGACAAACATAGTACGCACAACAATACACTGAAAACTAAAGCTAGAGTAACACGAACCTTTCAAAAACCGGAAGTGGCACCCGTCATGTTACTCAGTAGACAAAGCCAGTGTAAATTTGCAATCGGTGTTAGTCACAACCGCTATATGAACTGATTTGTTGTCACGACAGTGGGAAAATATCCATTGTCATTTTTAAAAGGGATATTTAGTATCGGTCTAAGCCGCCAATATAATGGTAGTAATGTCTTGAAGTGGTTCTTATACATCAATAAAGCCAACTTTCCTACCATTATTTGATACATTTATCAGAGATTGTAATCTCTTAACCGGTATTTAAAAAGTGCTTTCAAACGGCAAGTACAGTTTTCCAGAATTTTTATTTAAATTATTTCATTATGAATAAAATACAAATTCAGTATATTAACCAATTAAAAATCTTTCATTTTAGCTGGACTGTAGAAAATTTGGTATTACCGCACGTCTCTGTCCAAGGCCAGTTGTCAAGGTCATTGGTCTCTGTCTTATAATTATGACAATGAAGAGATGTTTAATAAATGTCCGCACTCCAACGAGGGAATTATTCGAGGGAATTTACAAATCTAGAGGTTGTTTTTGTATTTCTATGTAAACATCGAGAAAAGATTTGCATTTCTATATACAGGTTTTAATTGTTTCGGGCGATCCAGAGCTCGTCACGAGGAGTGTCATTTCTACCTTGTTTGAAGGCCCTGTGGCTACCTCCAGATTCAACAATGTTCCTCTTTTTCTTATGGAGATGGAGTATGGTCCCCATGATATTTACAACATATCTTCCTTTGCATACTTGGCCATAACCGTATTAATGAAAATAACTATACCTCCATACTCAATACAAATCGCATCGGACATAGCTGTACCTTTACTCAAATAGAATGTAAATGCTATTTTTATACTTTTGTGAATTTTTTTTCTTCTGTGTTATAGTAAAGTTAAAAAAGCTGACTTCGATATCTGTCTTCTCATTACCATTAAAATGTAAAATATGAATGGATACATTTATCAATAAAATTACAAAAAAAATACAAAACACATGCAAAATTATGATAATTATATTTATTATTTGCAAATAAAACTAGTGACATACACAATCATGTAGCAACAATAGTCTGATATGTATCATTTCTGGAGACATGGTACCGCATAAAATGCAATTAAACAATATTAATAATAGATTTAAGGTAAAATGCAACTTTACTTTTTATAATGGTAGTAATGGCTAACAAGAAATTTAATTTCACACTTCTGACTTTAGACCTTAGAACGTATTATAACAAACTGTTTAAAATTTAACAACTTAATTAAATGTTGTACAATTTTTCAAACGCCTGAAAGTCCGGGTTATCGGTGTAATCCGTATTCGACTCTATTAGTTATTCATTGTAATGACAAAATTAACTGCTTTTTACAAAAAAGGCAAATGTTATTACGCGCGGATTTTCATTAGCTCGGTATCAACACTAATTTAATAAACGGTTATAAAAGGGCTTGATGACAATGTGTTTATGCTCAATTCTACCACACTTAAATCAATTAGAGTATTTGCTAACGATTTATTAACGAAGTTGCATATTTTCTTCACGGCTTTATAACCCCCTTGTCTTTACGCTTTTCAGCTTTTACGATGTTTTCTGTACGATCAGTTTTTGTGGAAGCCGTTAATACCTCATAATGGTTTGCGTCTATAAAATAAATTTGTATTCAAAACGAGTTAGAGATTTGCACTCATCGCTCAATTATCTCTGTAATTGAGGGGAAATAGCGATATTTGTACACGGGCCAAGTTCGAACGGCGGAACCGTGGGCTTGAATTAATGAACTTTAAAGCAGTAATAAAACACAGAACTGACTAAAAAGCATAATAAAAGGGTTTATTGAGAAATTAATGTTGAATATTCCATGTTTTGGTTCGTCAACTTTTTCCAAAGTCTCCACAAGACGTATTATTAGATTTTCTATAGAAACTTCTTCAACCATTTTGGAATCAAGATGACTTAATTATGGCAATGGGGGAATCGGAAATAATTGGGAATACTTTACACGGTTTTATATTTAGTCTTAACAATCTTTTGTCAAATTTTGTTAAGGTCAAATAGGTTTAGTAAAATTTAGTTAAACTAAATACGTAATTTATCAATTATAGCAAATGTGGAACATTTAGAAACGGAAAAACGTTTCAGTAATCATTCTGTGTCACTTAAACGCTTTAAATGATTTTCATGTTATATTCACCATAAACGTTTTTAAATTACACTTGCTATAACATATTGTTTTTTTGTTAATTGAAAGTCAAGTGGTAGTAAAATTTGTATTGATTGACACTGTCGACAGGACAACGTTATTGTGATCCGCTGACTTTTTCATAATGCAACTCCGCACTTGTTAACTGCATTCTGCATGTAAAAAATATGTAAATTTTTCATCGTAAAAATATTTTAAGTTATGTAACTTTAAGGTGGACGAAATCAATTTCCTATTCTTGAAATCGTTCGATTGGTACGAAAATTTTAATTATACGGGTTACTCCCCTTCAAAATTTTAAATCAACTTCCGCCAAACAAACACGGTAACTGTCAGTCGGAAGAGGACTTATTCTAATAATTACCTGGAAATACAGGTGTATTGAAACTATATTGCACAAATGTTTGATAATACTTTTCACCGTTGACTATTATACTTGTCCCTTATTGAGGGCTTTATGACAACCTGTAGATGTTTGTAAATTTATTTAATTTATACGTGTTGGATGGCTTTCCCATAGCGAATCATACCAGGTCAGATATTACAAGTGCAATTAATCATCCACAAGGAACAATGTTCATTAATATTTATGTAATTTCCATATATGGTATCAAAGTTAATTATTGTTAACAGAAATTTGCTGTAATTGTTTAAATTATAAACACCTGTATTTTTGGAAATCGGGAAAGGCTTCGAAAGTATTACACCGAATAGTTGTTCCTTCCTCAGCATTTGGGTTATCATTTTGATTTGTTTGGATTTGAGTACTTCTTCTACTATGAAAGGATCTCGGACTTCCTGTGTTTTGGTTTTAATCGATGAGATGTTACCCTTTAAAATGTGCATATAGTAAAATGCACCATATATATTCAACATTAGTAAACTTGGATCTCTATTCGTATTTGTACCGGCTGATAAAGCCGCCAACAACGTGGTCGTGCTGTGTCGTAAATACTACATGGAGGTAATTGAGAAGGAATTTTTGTATTCTACCTTTCAAGCCTTGCACTCAGCATAGAGTCAAATAGTAGACAGACACATTACTTTCACAGATAAGCTTAAGACTCCTGCTGAACATTTTAAAGTCCCTACCATTTATTGGTTACCTATCTGCCCCTCTGGTATCTTCGAATTCCTAAACTACATAAAAAACCTTTCAAGTTCCGTTTTATCTCAGCGTCCAATAAGTGTACAGGCTTTGAAAAAACGTTTGAAACTGTTGATAGTTACGATTTCTCTACTCTTTAAACTACGCTTCCACATTATTTTATTAAACCAAAATTTTCATATTTAATTGAATGGTGTTTTTACAAACCAAATAATAAGTACATTTGCTGTAGTAGAGACAGGTCATTTTTCTCTGACGAAAAAGACAAATATAAAATATATACTTACTGGACCTGTGAGGAAATGATTGATGCTGTTTGTTTCCTTCTAGATAACATTTTTATCCGTTTTGGCGATAAAATTTATAGACAGGTCGTAGGAAAATGGGCATAAATTGTGCTTCTTTAATAGCAGATTTGTTTCTTTACTAAATATATATTATGTATCTCAGTTTATGGCCAAACTTCACAAGGATCCTTCTAGATCTGATTTTATAGACGAGTTAAACAATACCTACCGCTACCTTGATGATATCTTTAAGATTTTTCTACTCCGGCTTCCTCCTAGAGTAAAACTGACCGCCGCGATATAACTGAAATATTGTTGAAAATGGCGTTAAACCCCAAACAAACAAACATATAAAAACAAAAGTTATAAGAATAGGTTGCTTAAAAAACGACATTCATATCACATTTCAAAATATCACTCTTGAAGACCACTCCAAAATATTAGCTCCTACTCTCTATATTCTCGCAATATCACTACCTTTTGCGTGATAATGCATCAATGGATATCTTGAGTCAGTGTGGTCGAATCGATTAAGTTAACATATATATGTGCACCCGGTACAGAATGATAGAACAGAATATCCATACTTAGTCCTTTGAAACAAAACTGAAATTAAATTTCTTGTATTAGTAAATACAACTGTTTAAAGAGCTTGAATGACTCAGATGAGGTCATGCGTATTGGTACTGAAAAAGACAAGAACCTTAAACGAGATTTTAAATGATGTACGTATTAATTTTCTAAACAACTTCAAACGTCGGGAAACTCTTCTATTGGGTACAAATTCATTTTCTATCAAATATTAACAAACGATTTCCTATATTTGCAAAAAGGAATATGTTTTTCCAAGTCATCTGTTAAACTTGTTAATTTCTACCTGTGTGGTAGGCTGTATCGTTACTCCCACATCTTGCCACACCTGTTAATGCAGAGAACTAAAATATTGATATGAAATTAAAGATAAGAAGATATTTTTTATGAAAATGTACGAAAATATATTTGTAATTTTTATTTAAACGAACACTGTATGTATGGTAACATAATGAAAGCAGACATAGTATTCGTAAGTAAGCAGCAATAACCTAAACTTTACACGCAGGTAAAATTGGCTCTTCAATGCTTGTTATAAACGTATGTTAGGTGTGGAACGTGTCTTTTTGGCAAAAAATGCCATGTTCTTTCTTATAAATGCAATACATTGTGCATTTTTTGTTAAAATATGAGCTGAAATTTTATTTATTTGTCTTTAAAATGTTCTATTTTTCAAATTTTTACTTTGTTTTTTCGCTCTATAAAGGTTTTATTTTTTTTTAAAGTATTATATATTATATATTAAATATCAAATATGAATATAAAGTTTAGCTATTAATAAATATTAACTTCAATGTATTGTCATTTTTTGTATACCAGCGTCTTCGCATTTGTGTAGATTTTAGCCAATTTAGGTTTTCATTGGTTGTATTTATTTTAACAATGGTATGCATTTGATAACCATATTGTTTTGATTGAAGATGTGGCGTTTATTCGATACTTTATATTTAAATAAGTTATAACTGTTAATAATGTAAATAATATTACACTGGAGGCTGAAAAGTTTTATCAAAAAGGTGTTGAAATATTGTTTGATGAAAATATTCTTGCAGGGAGGACCTCATTTCTCAATTTCATTTTTTATAACTTACTAACTACTGAATATCTATTTTTTTCTTTTCCATTGATAATCGTATTTTCCTGTGTCGCACAAAATATGGAAACTTGTTTTTTAATTTTTGTTGTACTGTGTAAATTACCAAATACAATATACTGTAACATTAATCTTCGTTAGTCTTCTTTTTTAGTCTGTTTTACTAATGTGTCAGTTGTTTCCCTGTATTCTCAGGCAATTTTATTTCAACATTAATGGACAGAATTAACATTTTTATGAAAAAAGAACATCAAAATAATTCTTATGAAAATAGAACATATCACTTTAGATATTTGTACTTATACGATTTCTTGAATTTATTAAAAGTCGATTTAAAAGAAAGAATATGGAATATATGCCGGAAAGATAGTATTTACTTCTTACATAGTTTATAAAATATTTAAAGTCAAATTTAACTACTAGTACGTGTAAAGCGTTTTTTCTAGATTTACCTTAATCCGACAAACTAGGGGCCACAAATAGGAAGTTCAGTAAAAAAAACTTTAGGCCTTTGAACTTCTAGTTGCATTTATGGAACAAATAAAATATAGTTCATGACGTAATGTACGTCTATAAGTCAAATAATCCACGATCTACATCTACGTCATATTAAATTAAAAATATTCAAAATATACATTTAACTGCGTAATAAGCACACTTCTGGATTAACCTACATATCAGACACGCAAGGGGCCAACAATAGGAAGATCAATCATCTTTTAATGAATTTCTAGTAACATAAATGGACAAAATGAAATATACAGTTCATTACGTAATAAACAGCAATTTTTCGTGGATTTAAGCTTTTTGTGGCCAAAAATTGGGATCTATTATTGTAGTTTTGAAAATTAACATGTTCTCTGTCGTAAAGTGGTAACCACTAACACAATAGATGAATAATAAACAATTGATTATTAAATAGTTTGTCTTGAATAAAACTAGAAATGCAATATTTGCACTTAACTCTCATTAAAATTAACAAATAAGTTGACTTCTTCTAGGACAGAAGTTAACCCGGAAAAGAGTTTAAGGATTCCAAACATGTGCTGCGCGCAGGACCGGGGAAGTTTATCCATATGGAGCACCTGTTTTGTAAAGGAGTTCGTTGATTCCAAGTCTTGATTCTTTTTGTTTTCTTTTTATCTTTTAGTTTGTTTCAAATTTGTCTATGGACTATGCAATTTTGATCTCCCACACATGAGTATTCTACACTGGACTCCAACTCTCCATGAATAATTTCTTATATTTACTGAAATATTACAACTATTTTTTTTCATAGATTGAAGCCATAATTTGTGCAACAAGGTTGTTATCTTTAAAAAATATAAATCTGATTTTAACTATACAAGAATCCCAAACTAATGCGTATTTTTTGGCATGTATTCCATATTCTTTGTTTTAAATATCATTACAAAGTTTTTCTCTTGTGCTGTGTGGATGCCATAAAATGCTTCCCCGTGATTGAACCGTATGCCTTTTTTTCATTTTCAGGTACTAGAATGTATGTTTACAACTTTCAAAAATGTAATCTGTTAAATTCCCTGACTGTTATCTTTATATTTGGCTTTAAGGCGTTCATTACGCTATGAAATTTATGTTTTATTTGGTTCATACAAAATGTAAATGTAACAAGAAATTCATTAAGTTTTGACTGATCGTCCTATTTTTGCACATGATGACGAAAATCCAGAAAAGCGCTTTAAACACATTTGAATTTTTGCTTTTGAATATTAGTTATAAACTTGTTCGTGTCGTTCTTGCACATATTCAATATTTTTTCTAAATACTTTTTAATGATTTTACCTTAATGATATTAGTTTTGTTTTTCATTTTAGAACTCGTACGTCGAGCCTATCGTAATATCGAATAAACATAAAAATGTACTTGCGTTTTGAGATATTTTTAAGTGTGTATTTGTAGGTCATGCTCTCGATCATTTGATCTAAACGATTCATACATTTAAAAAATTTAAATTCAAATTTTAACATTGATTATACATTACAAATATCGAAAATCTAAAGATTTGGTAATATCTTATGTTACAAATATTTATAAACTAATCTGCTATTGCATGGTACTTTATGATGCCATTTGACTTTTTACCGATTTATTACTTAAGCAACTGGTGAAGCAGGAGATGCTATCCCCTGCTGAGCACCTGAGTTCCCCTTCGTTTTCTTTGGGTTTGTTTTACTCTAGCTTTATTTGTTAACTGATGAATGTCTTTGTTTCTGATCCTTTGCAGTGTTTTTGTTCTGTGCCTTCACTCAACGATTTTCATCTCATTCTTCCCCTTTGGTATTTCGAATTCATATCGGACCAAAGTGTTGGGATTATTGAACAAACTAAATCAAATTAAATTAAAAGTTAGGTTGTGTCAATTACCTGTTTGGATAGGGCTAGCTTATACCATAACTAAATAACCAGACTTATCTCAGCTAATAACTTTTTAAATTTGTTCTTTTTTTAGATTTTTAGACAACATAATCAAGACACTTTAATTGACGCAACTATACGTTTCTACCTGATAGATCTTTAATTGTGAAAAGTTTGGTTCGGGTGTTCTTGTGCGACCCATACTAAAATCGAAAAAACTGTATCAATTTTTTTTAAATTAAATTAAGTAATTTTTTAATATTATCACATTTAAAGAAATTTCTATATGTCATAGGAAAAAGCAAAGATAAACACAAATAAAGGGAAGTAACTCGTGTTGCTTTGATATATACTCTCTTATAAGAACAATTAAACACACGTCATTTCTCTTGGAACAATTGAACAATACCCTTGGTTAAATTTTAAAACAACATTTACTGGCACTGCATACAACAAAGGGTGGGGAACCAACATTTCAAATTGGTTATATGAAACAGCGTTTATGAGTTAAGATTCCACTGTCATTTGGTGGATAGCTGTCTGATGGACAATCATGCCACATCTCCTATTTTTAGATGTATATTTTTTATGCGGTGTTTCTTTTATTAAAGTTTGTCTTCGAACTCTTTAGTACACCTGGCAACGTACAAAGTAACATTTTTTTCATCACTTGGCGTCTGTCGTCCATCACATTTAAACAATTTCATCTTTTAAGCAAAATAAAATAAACTTTTGTGGGATCCTTTTTTTAAATCCACAGGCGAACTTTTTACAAAATGTCGTAAGCAATACGACTAATCATTAGTCCTGTATAACGCATGTAAGTTACGATCACTCGTTGTAACACAATCTTTTGTGAAATGGTCACCAGGTCCATTTCAAAACGCAAACTCCTCAACCCATTAACAAATTAAACCGTTACTTTATAAGTAGCATCCTTGGGAGGTTATGTAAAAATCTTTCTGACTTTGTCTCGTTCAAAAAACAAACAAGGTGACAAAAGAAAATCATTTTTGTTTATCAAAAAATTCTTTGTAACTACTGAAACAAATGCAGCCAAACTTTGCAGGAAACATCTTTATTTACAAGTTTACCAATGTTGAATAAATATTGTGAATCTTGATATGCTATATGTATATTTCAAGTAGTCACCTCCCATAATGAGAACTAGAACCAAAGCAAATGAAGTCGGAGAACACACACATTGTAAAACAAATAGTCAAATCCAAACAAATCGAAATTGGAGGTCAAATTCAGTGGTAGGAAAACTGCTCGATGCTTTTTCGTATTTTCAGTGATTTGAAATTTAAACAAATGCAGCAAATTTCAGAAAACATTGTTTGATAAATTTCATTTATTCCTTTATGTCGCCCTGATCGAAATTTATTTGTCACCATAGATATTTCTTGGTTTTGGTTTGCAGTATTCTAAAAATCTTTACCTGTCAAACCGCTTTGTCTTAATAACTGAAACTTTATCAGAGGCATCTATAGGAAGTCCTCATTTCCTTATTTTGCATCGATCAATGAACAACTTTGGCCACAATGGACAATTCTTGTTTCTGATTGGTCCACTTTCAAACATCAATTCTTGTGATAACTCAGTCAATTGTTTTAAACAAAAATTAATGAGAAATAATCTTTGATGTATTTTGAAAACCGGAAAGACTGGAGATTATTGTTTCTAATTGGTATAAACAAGCAAAAAATGAATGAAACCAATTTCTGCAGGAATCATCCTTGTAAAGTTCTATAAAGATTAAGAACATGTATTTTTGTTGGGTATAGTATAGCTGCTGTCCTTCCTCGAATTTCGAAAACTATCTGCATATTTATTCCTCAAGAAAAACTTAAGCTTTAATTTTCAGGCATATGACTTAAAGGACAACGGCACAGGGTCAATCATTTACAATATCAAAGTTGAAGTTGTATACGGAGAAAAGGTTGAGCGCTTCGCGACTCCCTCGTTTCTTTTAACTTTTAAATCATTACCGTGCAACGGTTTGATTTTTATGGGTGATAATAGAGGTAACTTTGGTTCCTACATTTTTTTCACAACATTTTTCAAAATTCAACAATATTTGAATACTAGGATATATAGAATCTTACATTGTAAGCCGTTGATTATCATATTTCTACAGTCTCGATAGTTAAACCTTAAAATTTCGA
>JARWCS010000013.1:1421187-1437119 GCA_034783895.1 Geukensia demissa | reverse complement strand
ACCTACCAAAGAATAACCGATTATGTAATCGATCATCGATCGGTTACAGTCAACCGATAGTAACCTATGATCGGTTCAAAAATTTTTCCGATTGAACAACACTACGCATCTATATGCAATCTGTGCTTTATCCAATAAAATATTTGATTTGATTTGATTTGATTTGATTTGATTTGATTTTGTATAATGGGTTACTCATGACCTTTGGGTCATTTCTATAACTTTTATGCTAGTCTCATAAGTGAAACAAAAATGTCCAATGTCCATTGTCATGTTTTTTTTTGAAACAACATAATTGAGTAAGCATATTTATAAGCATTACAGTATACAAGTCTTACTTTGTCTAATAAATCTGTAATAGGACTTTCAGATATATTGTATGAATTCAAACAAAATTTTATAAACTCTGAATTAGTTGTATGCTCCAAGACTAATGGTAGTTTGTTGATATTAAGAAATTTTACTTATCAGCTTACACATGTATGTTACAAATACTCAGTATGTTAAACTTTCTGTGTGCTTAAATTTGATATATTAATTGAAAGATTGGTGACTGACAGTAACCTGGCAGAAATTATCTTCAGACTTCATAAAATTTGATAAAGGTCTTCAAATATTCACTGACCATAACTTTTACAGGTTAATTAATTGGGAGTAGTAAATTAGTCCCCAAAATCCAGTGTTCCTGATAAAATCAGTGAATGTATTGTGGAGAAAATACCTGACATTCAATTTAGATAAAGAGCTATTATGTAGTGGAAGAAGAGTGTCATTTCTTATCATCATGCACAAATTAGATAATAAGTTAATGAGGATTTTGCCTCAGGTGATAAAGATATGTATTAGTAACTATGTGAAATATGTTCCTTTACTGAATTATATCCCTTAAAATTAATAGATTTATTAAGTTTGGTACTTTGTGGGAAAACTTTCATACACAGCTAAAATATTTAAGATTTTTTTATAACTTTTAGGTATTGGATCTGTTGCTGGTATTTCATGAAAAAATGCAAACAAAAAATGTTGAGATAAGTTCTTTTACTGCTGAACATATGTAAGATCATATTTGAATGATGAAAATAATTTATCATTTTTTAAAAATCAATATTTTAAAATTATATATATATTTACTACAAAAAGTTATAGGGTAAATACTAAGGATATTAACATTTAGAAAAAGCTTTACGATATTTTTTTGATATAAATTATTCTGGTTACAGATTTTTTGTTGGAAAAGAAGGTTTGCTGTCATTAAAGTTAGAAGTTAAATGAATGGCTAGAATTTTACAGTAATTAAAATAGTATGTGTATTTTATTATTGTTTTTAGTTAATTAAGACAGAATTATCATGTCACATGACTTAGATTTTCATGTCACACTTGTCTTTTCTACATAATTACTGCATGTAATTGTTGCCTATGACCCTTGGGGCTCCTGTAGTGAAGGAGGGAGGATTGTTCTAAATTTATCCAGATCAAATCTGCCTTGTTGACATGTGTTATTGTTTAAGTGACTACTTTAAATACATAATTATGGCACAGTTAGCTTTAGATAAAAGTGATAGGGTACAAAAACTGGAAAGTTGTGTACCATCTTGTCATAACATCATTGACAGTTCACATCATAACTTGTACAACCAGAATATTATTCCATCTAATAATCCTATGTTCAGTCTTACAGAAATCACTCAAAATGAAGAGTTGGTATTTTTTATGTGGAAAAATGAAATTTAATTTTTCTGTTTTCATTAGTGTCAAAATTCTAAGACCATTTTATATTTGATGAATTTCTAAAACTGAAATGCTCATAAGTAAAATATGTTATAAGGACTTACATTGCATTGACTCTTTTAAAATACTATCACTGTTGTCTTTTTTAATTTAATGAATACATGTAACTTTTTCATTTTAGATTATTATGCAGTAACCTCCCCTGGTAATCCACATTATATTTCAATGATGGAGCATGTTTATGAAGAGATAGTCAGCCCAATTAAACAGATGAAGCTGGAGGATATACCACAATCCAGTTCTACGCCAAAAGCCAACCATTCCTGTCCTAGTCGAGCATCATCAGGAACGGAAGACTCTTACCCTGGAAGCTGCAGCTCACAACAGAGTGGTGGTCGACCTTTTGGTGTCCTTGTACCTGGTAACAACAACCAACAGCTGGTACCAAAGTCAAAGACAAAACCACTTAAAGTTTTACAGAATCAAGGTATACACTAAATGTCATGTATTCTGAACAGATATATTTAAGATAGAATTCTGTTTTGTTTTGTACTTTGTCGGCTTTCTTATACAGGAGTAATGTTTTGACATAATTGTCCATATTTAAATAGATGATGGTAAAACTACTAATAACAAAATAAATGGTAAATTGGTTTGGGGAAAACACTGTGTTAGAATAGATTTTTTGAAGCATCTTGCTATTTTTTTGTCCAAAAGATAGAAACTAAAAATCGATTCCTGGCAAAAGAGGTGATTTTCTTCACATGTCACAATGTATGGTTGTTAAAGAGAGGATTTTTTCCCATGTTAGAATGTTGAATCAAATCAAATTTCTTACCAACTCTTTTGAAATATTTAAACAGTAATTATAGTAATAAAAGTTAGGAGATTTTATGACATGATGATAACTCTATAATGATAGAGTGGACAATATAATCTGTGACATTACACAACAGGGTCACTTATCAGTTAACTACCTCCATTTCCTGTGTGTAATAGATTTAGCCATTGGATCAGTTAATGTTTAGCCTCAGTGGTCAATGGGTATTTCCTGGACTTTATATTTCCTGTCAAAATAGTCACCTACTGGGTCCAATTGACTAAGTGATAATTTTTTAAACATTTTTGTCAAGTTTTGTATAGTTTGGTTACCTCCCCTACTGAGATGGTTTCGGTCTGTTGTCAATTTTATGGCCATTAATGGTCATTTTCCATATGTAACTTTTGTTTTCAATGAAAAAGAAAATGTGACATTTAAACAGTGAAAATATAATTTATGCCAGTATATTCATTTTTGTGTTGCACTTCAGTAAACAACATGCTAAATTATCCATAGCGAATTCCTCATCTGTAAATTTAATATGATTAGTAAAGCTCCCATACAAACCATCTGTTTAGGAACATGCTAATTGTCAATAAATGGTTTTAATGTAAATTTTGCCATTTGAACTTTTCTTTCCATCTTTGTTAATTACTAAAATTTTCATGGCTAAAATTAATCTATTTATTTATTAATCAGAGGTGGCTCTGATGGACAAGATGGAAAAATTCAATTTTTACCCTTTTGAAATTCTTCAAAATTTCATACTGGGCACCTACAGAAATAGGTACAATGAAGTTTCAATTAAAAGATGTATTTTCAGTTTTATAGAAAATGATCAATACATATAATTTATAAGACAATGAAACTTCATTTAGAGTGCTTAATTAATAGAAAGTAATACAATTTTGGCAGATAACAGAAAAAAGGACAAATTAATAATTAAGGGAATGCAGCATATTATTACTTGTGACAGGTGTATAGCAGGGCTGATCGCTTTCCCCCCTTATAATTGACAACAGTTTTCATCAGTATTTATCTACTAACATTGTTAACATGTTTTCCTATTAATCTATTAGCTGTGATTATTTAGATAGTCTTAGAGAGTCATACCATGGTTGTTACAAATTTTATTCCCAAGAGAGGAGTATTTGGTCAGTTTTGTTAGAGCATTTTGTTTACTAAGGGAAAATTAACTGATAATACGTCTATTAATAGAGACTCCTCTTTAATTGTCCCTTTTACAAATTTAAGGCTTATAGAAAATCATTACCCATAAAGATGGGAAAGTGGGGATGGCAAAGTGTTATTTTTAAAGAACTTTCTCTCTACCAAGATATCCTATGCCAGATAACTAGACCATAAAGTTCAAAAGTTTTTTTCTTTTGCAAAGGGTCTATCATCCATATGTTCCAAAAAATATGTAAACAGATCATTGATTTTTAAACAGGTTAGGATTGAGATACAATCTGAACTGTTAGAAGTGGTCAGTCGTCATCTGTAACCCTAGTAATGTCAAATTTTTGTTAGAGATAAAAACTCTAGCTTGTAAAATCACCATAAATTTGTATGCTGTCAAATTCCCACTGTTTTCATTGATGAGAGTGGACAGTTGACCAGGACATTCTTGACCTTGTCTTTCTGATGGTCAGTGATAATTGGGACAATTAAAGGAGACTGACCCTTCCAGTGACCACTGGACAGTTGGCAATAGTCTCAAATTTTATCGTTTTTTTTACTAATTTGATCCAATCATTAAAATTTGACATTTAGTGATTTAAACCATTTCGACTTTTATGAACTTGTAAACTGATGTGAAAATTTTCAAATTTGGTGAGAACAGCTATGAAATTTAATGCCATTTATAGATATTTCGGTAAAATAATTAGTGGGAAAATTTGAGTATTAAAACATGAACTTATTTTGACATTTTAAAGTGTGAAATGTACTGGTTTCCAAGTCTTAACCTGTGGTTATCACAATTATAATGTGTAAATACAGAAATAATGACCAGTCATTATTTAAAATCAGTCTAATTCATGTGACTTTTAAAACTATTTTATGGAAATCAAATTCAGTAATAAAAATGTAAATAAGATACTCCTAAATTGAATGTGTAATTTTATATATTGAATTGAAGTCTGGTCTGATAATAAATTTTCATTGTTGATTATCGTTTCTTCTCAAACTGGACACTGGTCAAGCAGTTAAATTAATAACAGATAATTTCTGGACACTGGTCAGATAATTTAAGCCTGGTTTTGTCAAGTGTTGTATTTCAATCCAGCTTTTATTAAGGAAATAAAAATTTATGGAGATTGAATTTTTTGGGTAAAGTAATCCTGGTCGGCATTCATTTTCAGGCATTTCTAGAATTTTTAAACATAATGAAGTAGGCCATGCTATCTTCAAGCAATCAAAGAGCCTTTTCCAAACTTGGACTTAAAATGAAGTGATAACAAATTAAACATATCATCCAAAAATATTACAAGATTCACCCAAACTTTCCACCTTAAAACATTTTCAAATGTTGACATTTTATGATAGGCATTTTATTAACATAGACCATGGTTCTTGCCTTTTGTACTGAATTAATTTGTCTCAAATTTATGAAACAGTAAAATTTTAAGGTCAATCTGAATCAAAAGATTTCTAAAACTCTTAAATAGATTATTTAACTTTCATTGAAGTGGTATTTGTTTGCGGTTAACATCTTGTTAAGAACGCGTGCCTGTCGTATTGGAAATTTCTTTATTCACAGGGAGTAGATTTAAATTTTTGAATTTTAGAATTAAATTGATAACATAAGGTTGATATTATTTGACTTTTTGTTCAGGTGTAATGGACCATGATTACTTTACATGCTAGGGATGAAACCATAAGAAAATTAATCTAGATTTGATGTGGAGAAATTTTTATCAAATTACAAAATAGTTTCAGTGACCAAGCACCTGTTATTAAGATAGAATATATATATCATGTCCATGGAAAAAATTATGTTTTCAAAATATCAACAGAAAATAAGGGAAATATGTTTCTATTTGCAAGCTGTTCATTTTAATTGCTATGTAACATGTTGCTGATATCTATCTGCTCATTGTCATACTGTTTATTACCTGAGAGGCAGGTGTAACTGTCACATGGTTTTGATATTCAAATCATGAGGTCCATTATGGGGGAATCATTAAGAATTATTTATTTCTTTCTTCAAATAAGGAGATAATTATATATGTATTAATTGATAACCTATAAATAAATTTTCTTGGTAAACTGCAGAAGAATTAAATTTGTTTTTCTTTGTCACAGCACTGGATTTCCTTCAGTTTTCCCCTTTATAGCACTCTCTGGTTGACATAACTGGGCATCACCTGTAATCATCCAGCAGCTGGTTCTTCTGAATTCCATCACATAAAATGTTGTTTTTTTTTTAAATTTTGAATTTTATTTTACCACAATGACATGCTTATACATAACATAGGGTTGTAGGAGCCTATATAAAGATTAACAATAAGCTATTGTTATTTGCGTGTGCCTCTTAAGTTATACTAGTACTTCTGACTTTCAACCTTTATTGATATTGTTGACAGACATTTGAATTGTGGGATTTACTACTTAAAAATTATTATTTACCACAAACCGAGGGTTAGGTTTATTACCTCAAATTAAAGATTATTACAAAGGCAGGTTTAGAGCACCTGTTATGGGCATGTATACCCTTATGCCAGAGGTCATGGACTTTCTTAATAAATGTAGGAAAAGTTCATTTTTTTAAATAAGAAGTATTGTCTGACAGTTTCGTTTACAAAAATAGATGTTTAGTTGTAGCTAACCTAATCACAACTTAAATTTAATCCATATACCCCAGTAGATGATAATATTGAATTCCCTGCATTCTGATCTAGCTGTTTCATAATGTGTTGAGATATTCAACATAAACAAATTAGGGTATTTTTTAAACCTCCTTGACAGCAGAAAATAAATCTTGCATTGTCTTAGAAACTAACTGGAAAGAACAGATCATTTTATGGGCCTTTGATGTGAGGGTGATTTCAATTGTATTATAAATAAATATTGTCAAGAAGCTTAAAATATGGAAATATTATCATTATAAATATTATATACCACTTAAAACAAAGTCAATTTTATAACATATCCAATTAAGTGGTAACTTTAATACTAAACTTGCACAATTTTATTGGACTATTTATCAATATTATCCACTTAACCCTAAGTCCTCTTTCAGCAATTGATACAAATATTGCTAAATTTAACACTTGAAATTGTACAAATACAAAGGATTACTATAGTATCTTTAGTTATTGTCACTGGTATAAATTATAATTTGTTGACTTTTGACATATCTGATGTTAAAGTGCCAGGCATTACAAGATCTTCACTCAAATACAGTGTGAAGTTTACACCTGATTAGTATACAGGTGATTTACAGGTGAAATATACATGTCTTAATATTTTAACCAATCAAAAGGCTTTGGTAATCAACAAGATTTGTAATTAATGTCAACAAAAGCAAAAGGTGAAATATTGTGTGAATTCTGAAGAAAGTTGGATGTGTTAAATTTTAACAGAAAAATTTATGTGATGAAAGGAATTTCTTCAAGCATGGTGTTTAATGTTACTACTAAAACTTCTCCTAAAAAGGGAATGTTTAACAAAGGTAAGAGATAGACATAAGAAATAAAATGTTTGTTCATATTCATCTTTGCTAACCATTTGTTTTGTCAGTCACATCTTTCAAGGAAGAACATGGAGCAAAAAATTTGGTTTATTGATTCAGTTCATTTTGCTGAATTATGTATCACTTAGCATAGTTATGTGAACATGAAAAGATATGGGGTAAATGTCAGAGAGACTGCACTCCAACAACCAGAAAAGCAGAGTAATTTATGAATTCATTTTTGATAGCATTTTGAGAAGAGGTTAAACTTCATTCAAGATCTTTTGTTAAGTGGCATGTAAGTTATTAAATAATGGTATTCAATCTGTTCTCTCTTTATCTTTTTCAGGACAGTTAAAAATCTCTGCTTATATGAATTTTGGACTTTTGACAGTTCATGGTAAGAAATAATTCATATTTTTACTCCTTTTACTAATTTAATTTGTTTGTTTATTCAGTTATCCCTTTGATCAACTTGGCTTGGGATACAAACTGTTGTTGTAAAAACAAAAATGTTTTCACAGCAGAAAGTAAAATGAACCTAGTCTCTTTATATCCAAGCTACCAGTGGCTTCTTCAATCATTCAGAATAATGGAATAATTGCATTTTTTATTTTTAAGACACAAAACAAATTGACAATATCCTAAAATATCAAATGAAACCATACTTTTATTTTCAGTGGTACAAGCCAGACACTTGTCATCAAAACAGAAGCCACTATGCGATTCCTTTGTAAAAGTAAGTAATTTAATATATGGCTAAAGGGAAGTAACTGATGGTCAGCATCAGTATCATTCAGGGGAGATAATATGAAATATATTTGAAATACACTCTTTAATTAATAAATGTTTAGAATAAGATGATAATCTATTAGATTGAAAAAATATCTGGAACTTGAGAAGTTAATTTAGAAGTTGGGTTTTGTAGACTTATATTGTATGTTTGTTTTAGATGTCTCTGATTCCTGATGATAGTAAGAGATGCAGGTGTAAAACTGATGTGAAAGCTGAAAGTAACAACCCCCTGTATGATGAAAAATTCTCATTGTAAGTGTAGATACAGTGGTACAATGATTAAATCATAGTTTTGAGCAGATGTGAAAAAAAAATCAAGTTATAACTGATTTTAAAGATGTCAAAATTTTAAAGTTTGTTATGAACAAGACAAAATTAGTGTCATACATTAGATTTTATAATTAGTGTATTTTTTATGTCAGAATTTATAACACCTATTTAATTAGGGTATTTGATCATTTATAACGATTGTTAATTAGTAAGAATTCTCCAGATACCATTTTAATATTAACTCAGTCCCCAGGTAAACAGTTTTCAATAACTTAAAGAAACTTTGATTTAATTAAATGTGACAAAATTTGATTTTAGATATAATTCATCTGGAAGTCAACTGCTTCAACCAATATTTTCATTTCAGAAGCATACATTTTGAATATTCTTTATAAGATAAGTAAATAAATTATAATTCTGTTTGATTAAGGGGGAGCCGTTTTCCACATATCTATATTTATATAAAAACAGTATTTTGTTACTACTAATCCTCACACAGAACATCAAAGGATTCTTACCTGAAGATAATTACAAAGATTCACACCTTTCTGTTTACCTGGGTAGTGGATTATATTAATACTCTAAGATGAAAGGCATTTCTCAATAGTGTCCATTTAGGCCTTTTGAAATTAGTACATTTGAAGATATTGTTAGAAGTTATTATCATGTGCTTTGATAACAATAATATTCATGCAAAAATGGACAAATTTATATTTTTTTTGTAAACATCTTCCCCAAAAGAACATTTGTTAAAACAGATATATTATATTTGAATGTGATTAACTTAAATAAGATTTATATCTTGTTCTAAAAATTTAATAACCATCAAAAATTTAAAATGTCAAAATGGAATAATTTTTCCCTAAGAAAATGCATATACATGGTTCTAAAATATAATTACAGAGCTAAAGAAATTGTGTAAGATAAATGTTTCTCAGTGTAGAAAATGTCTCTCTTTACTCATTTTATAATCCTTTGCCAAATTGAGGCTCGGCATTTATGATTAAATACTCCTTTGCCGAAACTTTCAGAGTTTATAGTAAAATTACTTATAAATATATATTGAAATTGGCCTTTACATCTTGCTTTAATATTCAAAATTGAAACATATTACTTTCTTAAAACATTGTAGAAGCTTAAGGCTATACTAAACATGATTGATCAGGAATGACCATCGTTAATCCCCTCTGCAGGATTCTACCCTTTGGGTTGTCTTAATTCCTCATACCCACATAGCATTTAATTATTTCTGTCTTAGACACTCAACAGGGAACCTGGTTTAAATTGTCTAAGCTTATTTGGAACAATTTACAACATGTACCCGCATAAAATTATTATTTTAATTTCTTTAAATGTTCTGCTCTCTAAAAAATTGGATTAGTTTTAATGGTAACAGATGTGGCTGTGGTATGTTCTACTGACACATATTGAATCTTTATCTTTAAATTTGAAGTTTTTCGAAGTTAACAGAAAATATCCTTTCATTTGAATATTCCAAGTCAAAGATATATTATACTGAAAAGGAAATTGTATATTTATAACAAAAATATTGTTTTAATTTTTAGTGAACTTTTAGAAGAGGATTACCACAAGAGACTTTTCATTTCTGTTTGGAATAAAGATCAGACAAATAGGGAAGAACTATCTAAAGTGGTTATTTATCCCCCCCCCCCAAAAAAAAGTGCTTCTGCTGTGTGGCTGTCCCTATTTTTTTATCTCCCCTTACCTATTTTTGGAGAATTAGATCAACCACTCGAAAGGTGTCATTGGGAAAAATTCACTGAACCTTTATTTTTGTCAGGGTGTTGGCAGAAACAATGGTATTGCATTTGTTTTTCTTGATGTAATATTAAAGTTTAGAAATTAAAATCCCTATTCATTTTCACAATAAAACTTCAGTAATTGTTGATATAGGAACAAGATCCTTATCAAATTTGTGAGGGATAATTTGTCAGGTAATTTTCCTTTTGATCTTACAGGTGAAAATCTTTGATCTTTATCATACCTGTCTAATGACAATGCACTGAATTATTATCACATTAGAACTGACAGAAAATTGAAAATTTGCAAATTAAAATGACACCTTTACAAGATTTTAACCATTGTCAGTTCAAACTTTATTTAAATCTTTTCTGAAGAATTGAAACATTAAGATTTTATCAAGAAGTTAAGAATATTGTCTTTTGATGTTGTTGTACTTTTTATGCATAGTTCTGAATTTTTTGTTAATCTGATAACTTTTGTTATTTTTAGCATGTGTGAATTTCTCGGCTCCATGTCGTTCGGCGTTCACCACTTATTAAATCCAAAAAAGGTAAGGTGTAATTTTGTATTCCTCCCCTTGGCTGAATGTCCACTTAATTGGGTTCTAATCTATAAAACTGTCGACAGGGGTTTGAGACAGTAAATATTAAAATGTAATAAAGTAAGAATTTTGTTAAAATATTTGATACTTTACTTGTACAAGACTGTTCTTATACTAAGAAATAAAAAATTAAAAAATAGAGCAAATTTCAAGTTCCTCTCTTTATAGAGAATTTCTTTATAGTAATAGCTCAACCTTATTGGATCTTGGGATTTTAGCCTTCCACTTTGATTTTGTGGTGGGAAATCTCAGTTCTGTTAACAATTAATTTACCTCTGAAAAATGGGTATTGCAGTCAATTAGGAAATTTTTTAGAAACTGAGAAATATTTTAATTGACACTAGCATTAAACTCTTGTTTACTGTTTAGTCAACATGGTACATTGTATTAATACAATGCCCTTGAAACCAACTGTAGCAAACTGGTTAACATTTCAAGTGAAAATTAAGAAATAACAGCTAAAAAAGAGAAATATTTATGATAATATTTTTGCAAAACAGGATGTGACCGGATGGTACTATTTACTAACGGAGGAAATTGGCAGAAAGAAACATCTTCAAGTGTCAAGTAAACAGAGACCCCATCTACAGGTCAAACGTAAGTTACATTATTTAAAATTTGGTTTATTTTGTAGAATGTTATGGAGATGTCGAGCTGAAAACAAAAATGTTCATTACTACCTCTGGTAATAAAAATGATTTATTTTATAACTTGTTTTCATTCAGGAAAAACCTTTGACTACATATGTTATAGCATATTAGAGTTTTAATATGCAATCTGAATATTGGAATAAATAAAGTTGTTATATTGTTGTATGAAATGATTAAGTAATGTCTATATTTGTTACAGATCAAGACATACCTGCTGTAAATCAAGATGTCTGGGGAATGGAGTCACTCACAGTAAGTAGAGTTACTTCCCTTTGCATATTAGATAGATAATTGTTTTTCCATGTTATAAAATTGAAAACTAACAAAGAAAAGGAATAAAAAAAATTACAGGACAATTGTGAAAAAATAAATTATTGTAACTGAATATTTTTAAATTAAGATGTTAACAAAAATACCAGCGAGAACATTTGTTCAGACTGAAACTGTAGTCTATATCTTACTGTTTTGTTTTAGATTACACTTGAGAGAGGGAAACATGGTTATGGCTTCTCTGTTGTTGAGGAGTCTCCAGTTAAAGTTGGACGTGTCGATGGGTCATCCCCTGCTGAAACCGCAGGTCTTCACCCTGGAGATTGTATTATCAAGGTCAACGGACAAAATGTTTCAAGGTCACAGGCTGCAAGTGTAGCTAAACTTGTCAAGTAAGTTCTAGCTCAATAAATTTATGTCTCTTCAAAATTTTTTGTCTTTGCCAATGCAATATATATTATCTCTGGAATGTTAAAATAGATGATAAAAAGAAAATAGATAAAAGTTGAGATGAAATTTTTCAGGATATCAGCTATTCACATAGTGTTATGTGTTATTTGTTAAAAAAATTATAAAATTAAATTGTTTTTTCCACAGAAATGGAGGCCAGCACCTCATATTAGAAGTTCAAAGGTTAAAGCAGGTGTCCAGTGAAGCTTTAGACAAGACAGAATTCAAACAGCCATCTATGAATCCGTATGACTATCTTCCGATGAGAGAGGTTCAGAATTACCAAAATATCCGAGGTGTTCAGAACTATGTCAACATTGACTACCCCTCACAGAACTACCAGAACATTAACTATATGCACATGAGGAAGTTACCAGATAACCATAGGGTACCAGAATATGGACAGCTTAGGAAACCAGAATACCAAAACATGAGAAGAACAGAGTACCAGAATGCTAGGGTACCAGATTATCAGAATGTTGACTATATGGCATTGAGAAGTTCCAAGAATCGTGATGATGAGTCCGATTTTTCTGATGATGATTGTAAAGAGAATGAGTTTACTGTTGATGAGGGAATCTATTCCTTACCTAGTAACCTTATCACCAGTACACCTCTACCACTCCTCTGTAATGGTTATCAGGTAAATATGACACTAAAATGAAAAAAAAAGAAGTTTTAATGTTTGGCAATCTTGCCTTGATTTGAATTATTTGAGTTATAAAAGAATATAAAAAATGATTTTGCAATGTAATAGGTTCATATATTTCTCATTTAAGCTTAGATTACAGTTTCCTATCCTCATATTATGTTAATTTTCTTTGATGCACAGTTTTAAATTTTATGTCAGTTGCTTTGTTCTGTAGTTAGGTGAAGAATGAGAGTTGTTACCTCTCAAGTTTTTAAAAAATTTTTACTTTCGTTATTTCAGACAGTCCAGTCAACTGAAAGGCGACGACAGGAAGCTATTCAGCGACTACTGACCATAGAGATGGATTTCATTGACCTAATGCATGCTGGAATGCAAAGATACTCACGCCCCCTACGACATTGTATCATATCTCCATCACAACACTCTGTTCTGTTCCAAAATATTGAGAAGGTAATCTTTAACTTCCAAAACTCCATTATGTTTGTAAACTTGGTTTACCTTTCTTAATGCATTAAACCTATTACAGAAAAAATTGTTTCAGATGTTATAAAATCAGGGGAAATATTTTGATCTATAAGATTCATCCATTTAACACACTCACTTCCATTATAATACATACAAATTCAAAGGCAGGACATTTTTTCACTTAAATGTACTTAAGCTTATCTTTAGGTTCATAAACTATATCTTGATTTCTTCAAATTTATCCTTTCCAAGTAGAATTCTGATTTTCTGAGAATGATTTGAGATTGAAAACATTGTGAATTGATACATCATTTGAAAGCTTGTTAATTTTATATATGTATTTTCTATCTAACTTCAGATAGTGACAATATCAGAATATCATGTAAAACAGATGCAGGATAACATGAACTCATCAGATACAGATACCAGTACGTCTGTATCCAGTGACAACGGACACCAGTTTGTACAGCACCTCTGTATGATCTACCAATCAAAGGTAAGGGGCACCTGTCAGTCACAAATAGAAGTGTTTGAACTTTTTCATATTGAATATTTATAACTCAATGCTTGCACTTGTTATGTCAAACATTTAAGGACAATCTCTTTATTATTCCACATATTATAATTACATATATGTGAGTGTTAAATATGGCAAAAATTTGTTCTGTTGCAAAGTCAAATTTGAATTTACATTTTACATAATTTTAAAAGATCTGGAATTTTGGATGAACTATTTGGGTGTGTTTTATTAATTTTACCTTATCATGCATGTAGAATTGGGTTCAAAGGGAGATAACCATAATTTTATGTTATAGGTAAACATGATCTGTCAAGCCTACGATTTATATGCCAGAGGTATCGCAGGAGCTAACCATGTGTTATCAGAACTTAAAAAGTCACCTGAATTTGTCAAATTTATAAAGGTATGTCATATAATAATTTCAATATTTCTTATAATGTTGTAAAGATTATGATAAGAATGAAACACATTCACATGGTTAAACTTCTTTCTTTATCAATGTTCATTTCTTTACTAGTAAAACATGTTAACTTGAATAAGCTGTCTGGCAAAGATGCTTTGTAATAATTTTAATGTTGAAATGTGCTAGATTCCTGATGATCTAATCAATTTTGCTTTTGCACAAATATAAAGCTAATACTGAGATATTTTCTTATAGGAGCCACAACTAGAATCCAGCCAGCCCTCTATAAGTGCCTTTTTATACCGACCTGTGCAACATGTCAATGAATTATACCAGACACTCAAAGAAATATTCCTCAATACTGACAACCAGAGTCGAGACTTTCACGGATTGAAACAAGTTGTTGAAGGTATTTGTCTACATACAATATTGTTCATATTTTTTTGTCAAACACAAGTATATCAACTTATCTCTTAATGCAGTCAAATAATAGAATAGTAAACAATTTAGTAACAGCTAAAATGATAGACTGAGTTAACCTCTTGTATCCCATATTTGGAAGAATAAATAAAAAGGGATTTACATTCATTAGATTAAAAATTGTGGGGGAAAATCTGTTTATTTACAAAAAAGTTGCATTGAAATATAAATAAACTACATAAAGATTGCTAAAAACATGGTTTTATTTCAGCTTTACAAGAGTGTGTCAGCTGTATTTCCAACTACAGTTGTGTGGATAGGGTTCTCAGTTTGTCATCCTTGACCTCTTCCTCAGCTTCAGAAGGTCACAAGTCCAGGTCATCAAGTTCAGACAGCAATAGTTCACATCCCTCTAAGATGCCTGTATCATGCTCAATGAGATCAATGGACTCAGAAGTCATGAAAATTCAAGACAAGCTGGTTTTCCCTCCCAATGTACCAGTAAGTATCATGTTTTAGAGAATTCCTTCTTTTTTTAGAGAATTCCTTTTTTAAAAAGTACAGGTGTAGAAAAAATAATTAGGTCCACAACATAAAACCATTTATTTTCTTATTTCATTTCTTAATTGATAATTTTTCTACAAATCTGACACTTGAATGAGAGCCATATCTTTTTATTAGAGATGAAACAAAGTAATTTTGGATATGTTATTATTTTAAATTTGCTAAATGATGTTTGTTATTTTCAGGTTTTCCAATTATGCAAAGAAGAAAGGCATTTGATTTATGCTGGTGACGTGTTTAAATGTGAAGGGAACCAGTGGTTAAAGGTAAGAGTTATCTTCCATGAATGAAATTGTTTGAATTCTGTGCAGGAAAATAGAGATGTTAAACAATTGATTTGGAAAGTTTGAATTAACGACTTTTCATTTTTATTTTCATAAATGGAAATCATTTCTATATTTATCTCATCAATCAATAGCCATTCTTAATATATAATATGTGTTTATTTATTTTAGTTGCATGTCATGTTATTTTCTGACCTTCTGGTGGAAACCGAACAAGACCGTGACGGACATCTGAAGGTGATCCATGAACCACTCAGTTTACGGGATCTGAATGGAATTGAGGCTCAGAGGAGTCACGGTAAGTACAAAGAATATTTTTACTATTTTTCATAGTTTTCACCATTTGAAATAAGATTATTTTGGTTGAGAGAAAATGAGTTGGATTCAATCATTTTTTAATCAAATTATAATTTTGATCAGCATATTTTGTTTTGTTTAGAGAGGAAAAATGATAATTAAGGGTCAAATACAACTTGAATACATTGGAATTGTTGAGTATAAACAAATTGAAATGATAATAATCAGACCTGATTTTTTTCCGCTTTAAAGCGGAATTCCGCTTTTCAAAACTGGGATTTTCCTGTATTGCATCCTTTATT
>JARWCS010000013.1:1390983-1401875 GCA_034783895.1 Geukensia demissa | reverse complement strand
GAAGTTAAAATTCTACTGTCACTTGGTGGGTGGCTGTCTCATGGACAATCATGCCACATCTCCTATTTTTACATAAACTCGTCCAGAAAATACCTTCCCAGGGTAATCCCCATGTCACAATTTTACATGTGTGACAAATATTTTATTACATCGAATATCCAGTTTTTACGAGATCAAATGTTCATGATTTCTGAATTAGCTTTCGATTTCAGTGACGACTGTTTGAATTTCGAGGGCCGGGAGGGGGTCAGTTGTAAGTTAAATTGTCGCAAAAAGTACTCGAAGATACCAAAGTGCAAGACGGAAATCGTTAACTCAGAAGAAAAACAAGACCAAAGTAAAACAAAAGTGTCACAAATAATAAATTTCTAACTGCTCCTTCAGATGCTCTCTTAGCACGTATATTTTCCTACGAGTACCATATTTTCACAATTATATACATTGTAATATTATTGGTATAAGTGTGCAAACAACTTACATGCTAGTTTAACGGGAAGACTTTGAAAATTCGTAAATCGAATTTTGCATGCAAAATGTGCTTTCAAGTCTTTCTTTGATATTTCTTGTATATAAATTTTTAATCTTAGTGTCACCTAAAAAATTATATTCCCTAACCGTAGATAAAATTTTGTTTTTGTAATAAAATGGGGTGATATTGAAAATATCTATTATATAATGCCATGACTTTATAGCGTAACAATATCACCATGTAAAGTTACGTTCCGCCGTTAACGTGATGGTTTGGCAGGTTCCCCCCAGGGGCGGCCGAGTAATAGAAATATAGGCCGTTTGTTTTCTGCGCCTGCAGGTAAAACCCCTGTTAAAAAGGCGTCCGTAGGTTGGGCGGGATGTATAAATTTTCAACAAACGTCACTCAGAATTGACGTAAAACAGTCAGTCCTGTTTTGGGAATGCCACGTTTTCAGCACCAAGTTTTGATAATAATTGACTCAGATGTTACAGACAAGAAGATATTTAAGATATACCACCCCTATTATATTTTTGCAACGACCCTACGACCGGACATGTTGCAACGACCAAGTCTGTGCTGCACGACAACCTGGTGGTGTTAAAAGACTCTGTATATCATGTCCACGACGATATTAAGTTACACCAAGTCTACAACTACATCAAGCTACAACAGCGACAGTAACATGAGTAAGTTGGCCAAAACAAACCAGACCATTACCACCAACGACGGAAAAAGTCACCGAATCATCTTCAGTCAAATTGAAACAATCCGACTGAGAGCAGTGCTGTGTAGGACGTTAATAACCACCCAAAACCACCAAGATGGTTTGGTAATTGTCACGCGATATCCTTTCCTCTAATCAGATAGAAGATATTTATAGGCGTAGGTAATGATACACAGTTCTTACCCAATGAAGAGGTAGATACCCAAAATTGTCAAACCCATTATGGGTAATTCCACGAGAGCGTTAGCTGTAATAGCTGAATAACTGTAATTATACGACTGACAGTTTCAATATCCATCTCGATAGGATGAAACTTTTATTTCATACCTCATGAATGTATATAGATTTCATTTATGATGTTATTCACTGACAGTGAATAATAAGGTCATTCAATGACGGAGAATTGTAGGGTTGTTAAGTGGACATAGTAATTATCTATGGTTATACACTGGTGAATAAAAGGGTTGTTCAATGAATGTTAAAACAATGTGAGGTTATTCACTGGTGTAGGGTTTTTACCGGAGGTGTCGCTTAATGTAAGATCTTTTACTGATAAGTAAACTGCCAAATCCTCCTATGCCATGTGACCAGTAAGCAGCTAATGAATTTAGGAAAATATTATGTGAAGTATAAGGCCATATAAAGTCTGATTTAGATTCTCATTTACTTCCATCGAAAAAGACTATGGCGGGGGTGAGGTGGGGGATGGAAATTACGACCAACCCACCAATTAATTACCGAAAATACCGAGAAAATGTGAAAAGCCTTCACATAAATTGCGGAACCGACTTATATTAGTTTCCTGTGAGTAAAATATTGAAGAGGGGTATAAGAATCTAACTTTTAACTTAAAATGGCCTAAATCATGTATATTATAATATAATAATAACGTTATTGCTACATTACACATATAAGGGTCAAAGCAAATACACATAAAATACAATACAAAATAACATTTTGAGATGACACAAATATTTATAATAACATGAGGAGTAAAAAATGATTGATACTTTAGCCGATGTGGAACTTTCGCAGTTCCAGCGAATGCTTAATAAGTCACATAAGATGGACGTGTCTCTTTACAGTTAAAAAAAAACTTTTCAATGTTCAAGGTGGGTTGACAAGAAATTGAATCAATCTCAATATAGTTGTCCCTGTTGTCGGATTTGGCTTCGATTTGTTTGGATTTGATTGCTTCTTTTGCTATGCTTGGACCTTTGACTTACATCATTTTTTGGTTCTAATGCGACTGATGAGAGGTTACTCCTTGCAATTAACTTATGTTCCATATATATTGGTAATTTTGTATTTCGTATACTATAATGATTTTGCGCTGTAGCCCATGAGCAATATCAAACACATCCCCACGATATAGCTGAAGTAAAGAGAGTAAAGCAAAGTCCAACACAGTTAACAAATATGTCAAAAACTTTTCCCATGATGCTCTACAGGATATTAGTCTAGATGGTGTTATTGTGATACTGAAAACTAAACCAAAATAAGTACAAGTGCACTTTGGGCGTCTTTGTTTAGATCTATAGATTATTTTTTTCTCAATTTTTATTATGTAGAAGTGTGTGGTCATCTGGACATTTATGCCAAATTTCTTCATTATGTTCGAATGCCAGTGTCCTAGCTATTATAATGATTTTGCATTTTATGTCTTTTGGAAAGAACGCAGTAATTGTGTACTTGAATCGCAAACGTGCTGGATCGAGGATACTGTTTGAAACACTTTTATCAGACAAAGTAATTCTCAATATTTATACAAAATTGGTAATCCTGGATTTTGAAACCATGGATACCACAGATGATGAACCACAGGGTAATCAACAATCCAGATGTCAGACTTTTCTAAAGAGTTTAAGAACATATTATTTAATTATGTTCTCCCCCCTGAAATTAGACATCACTTCATTTCACTTATCGTCGGCTCATAAGGTTTGTCAGTATCTTCCGCCATCTCTCTCTGCCCATTAATTGCTACTGCTTGAGCTTCAGACCATGTGTTCCAACCAACATGATTTCTTTCAGTCTCAGCACTCTTTCGCCATGTGGTGTTTTGGTGGCCTCTTTTCCTCTTTCCATCTTGTCACTATGTCGATCAGTGCTACATTTGAGTTGTCTTTGTGTGGCTTCCTTAGGCAATCTCCGTCGCAGAGACGCTTCAATGTATGAATACTCATACATGAGTACGTCTCTGCATTCAGCCATGCTCACAATAGCAAGATCTTGCAATTAGTAGTCATCCGCAACAAAATAGCAACTTGTTTATTTCAAATATTTTAGGAAATTATTATTTTTCTTCATACTATTCTTTATTGTCACTTTCAATTATTTAGTTTCAAACAAAATATTTTTTACTTTTGACTTCTGTAGTAAATAAACGTCATAAGAGATTTTAAATTCTTTGACGTCACAATTCAATGTTTTTTGTCACGTCATAGATGTATGAAGCGCTGAATGCAAGGGTAAATTGAGAGAGAAGCGAACTTTTCCCCTTGCGTGGAAGTTGTTCCTTAGGGTGTGTCCGATCCATCTTCGACATTTTACAATTTCTCCGACAGGGTTTGTCTTTGTCCTACAATGGAGTTCGTCGTTGCTGATTTTCATCGGTCAGAAGATGCGGATTATTCTTCTAAGGCATTTTCTCTGAAAGGTACCTAAGCGGTTAATGTCACTTTCATTGAGTTTCCACATTTCTGCTCCGTAAAGTTGTACTGACATGACATTAATGTTGTAGACTTTGATCTTTGTTCTATTACTATACTTAGACATGCTTCATTCTTTATATTACACATGGCAGAACTTCTTGCCGCTGGATATGGCTTCCGATTTTCATTTGTTCAGACATGAGTATCTCTTTCTACTATGTTTGGATCACGATATTCCTTTGCGTTCGTTCTAATACTGTGAAATGATACTGTTAATGAGAAGTTACTTCAAAACACATGTACAGCATAACGAAATTCTCAACATTTATACAAAACAGGAAACATGTAATTTATAACAAAGAACAACATGAAAAAATACTTGCTATATTTGTTTTCATATTTGTCAATCTGTTGAACCAGAGGCTCACAGAGGCCTGTATCGCTCACCTGACAGAGACTCCTCATTGATCCTTGCAAGGAAGAAATGTTGTTCAAAATTTTGGTAGAGGACAACTGACTCAGTAGTTTAACATAAGAATATTGTAAAGTAAATTTCCCTTACAGTCCTATTTTGCAATAATTTTGGCTGTGGCAGCCATATTGATTGGCGGGCAGGTATGCAGAACAACCCAACAAACTTCCCCATAGGGTCCTATACTAAACTAAGTCTGACAGTGGAAGCCATCTTGGTTAGCGGGTGAGACTGAATGCCGGACATAATTTTGGTATAAGACCTTCTAAGGACCTTTCCACCAAATTTTGATAATAATTGACTCAGATATTTCAGGCAAGAAGATATTTAAAATATACCACCTCTTTTCTATTTTTGCAACGAATGGCGGAATGATTGACACAATTCTGGTAGAGGACCAACAATTAATGGACCATTCCACCAACGTTTGGTTGCAGTTGGTGCAGTAGCTTTAGACAAGAAGATTTTAAATTGAATTTTCCATAGGGTTCTATGTTTAACCAAGTTCGGTTGTGGCGGCCGTCTTGGTTGGTGAGTGGTATCGGCGGCTATCTTGGTTAATGGGCGGGGATGCCGGACATAATTATGGTAGAGGACAATCTAAGGACCATTCCACCAAAATTTGGTTGCAACAGGCTGAGTTATTTCAGTAAAGAAGATTTTTAAAATAAACCACAACCCATTTTTAATAATGGCGTCTATCTTAGAATGTGGGCGGGGATGTTGGACGCAATTTTAAAAGAGCCAATCAAAGGACCATTCCAACAAATTTTGGTTTAAATTGGCTGAGCGGTTTCAGAAGAGAAGATTTTTTTGTAATTGTTGATGGACGGATGGACGCAACTGAGCTAAGAAGGAATGTGGTTTGATTGCCAATGAAGCTGTAACCCATTTATACCATTAAAGTTTAAATTACCAAATTTAGCATCTTAAGATTATTTGATCTAGCAAAATAATTTAATGGTTTACTTCTTTACACTTGACTTCAGCAAGGAATTTAGGAAGCACTTTGCTTTATTGTATTACCATCAACAGAAACATACATCTTAGTTTTCTATAATTCTATACGGAAGCCATTTCGTTTCCCGGTATCAACTATCGTTTTGTGATGAATGTAGAAATCAGTCTTATTTATTGAATAAGTAAATTAAATGAAAGTGGGATTGAAGTTTGTGAAAGTTTGGCTTCGGTGATGACATTTGTATTGCCTTACTTAAACTGAATTCTATTAAATAATTTGCATTCGATATCACAGACGAAGTAAACAATTTCTGTTATGTTTTGTATCGATATATCAGATTGAGTCAGATATTACTTATTTTAATTTTCTAGAATTTTTTTTCAACTTCTAGGACTAAGCTAAAACCCTTTCATTTTTTCACTATATTCTCATGCTAGAATAACATGTTAAATCACACGAATTTAGTCTTATTGTGTTTCGTTTTGCTACCTGCAATGAATTACAGATAATCTGTAACCAAGATGGTTCAGGAACTAGTTGTGTAAGCCTTGATTTTTGCTATTAAAAGTGGAGAAATTCCGTTATCCACTGGAAGGGGAATCCGTCTTACATATGAATAAGATGTCAAACATTAGAAAAGGGAAATTCCGTGATTTGTTAGTAGCAGAAAGGCAATCTATATCCCCTTACGCCAAAAAAGATTTTGATGTACTGTTGGGTAGAGGGTACTTATAATGTCATAAAAACGTGATAATTTTGGAGAAAGAAATCAAAACAACGAATGTCACATGATATTATTCGAGGTAAAAAATAACATACAAGTTAGTTGTATCTTCATATCTGAGTTCGGATTAAATAATCCAATTATATGTAAACGTCATTGTCATTTACTATCCTGCTATAGCAGAATATGCCGATTGATTTTAATTTCAGACAAAATGATTAATTACGTGTTTCTTGTCTTATTAAAAACACTAATAATCTTATTTTCGATGTAAAACACTGATAATTCAGTCATTATGATGTACTGCTCAATATGAAATGGCTGGCATTAGAGCCAATTATTTCCACGTCAAATTGCGTCAATTCTGCCAATTATCTTTAGGTGTAATAATGGTACAAATACGGAATGGATACGTTCGGTTTATCACGGAACCCATCCATCATTTGTACCCTGTCGCACTGTCATAGAGCAATATTAAAGTCCCGATTTTAATTGAAATCAACCCTCAATCAAACAATTATTATTGCATCCATCACAAAAATGATCAACTGATTAATAAATGAAGTTCATCGGTTGAATTATACTAGAGTTGTAATCTGATTTTGTATTCTGATAAAATTGAAAAATTATGAAAAACGAGAAATTGATAAAGTATTTCAATTTGCGAGTAATCTTGGGCTTATTTAATTAGAAAAGAAGTAATTAAGATGTTTGATGGACTTGAGACGTTTTAATCAATTTTAGCATCTTTGTATTACCAAATTGAAAGCACGATTAACTTTATAAGAACTGTGTTATTCATCATTTTTTTCTGAAAAGACTACATGCTGTCTTATTGAATAAAACGAACCCGACAAAAATTTATAACGATAACTATATTTGTCAAAATAAGAATATGCACCTATCGCACCAAAACACCAGACATTTAATTGTCCCTTATATTGGGGGTTACTTTTTACATTTATCTACTGAAAATATTTTCGGTAGGGAAGTGTGGATAGTAACTCCAAATAAAACAAACAGTTGATTTTTCAGTGGTTAAGTGTGGATAAAAAAATTAATACCAAATAACACAGAAGAGTGCCTGCCGAAAACGCATGAATTTTGTATGAGTAATCAAGGGATTAAACTTCTACTCAGGTAATCACATAATCAGGAAACACTTTTCAAGATTATAACGTTTTTCATGACAAATGTCACTAACGGTCATCAATTAACCAAATTAAAAAACAGATATAAATTGCTGTCGGAACGACATCTATCTCCGCCCCTTCTCTCCGCGAAGTATATCCCGATGTCTAATCCGATATAATGCACTGCAAGTTTCATTATACAAATAAACTAAAATGCTATATGGATATAATTAGAAAAGATATACCCACCCCTTTGACCCCCTTGTTCGAAAATCGAATTCTGATAGCTAGCTTATTGGATATCTACATGTTATTTGTAACCATTCTATAACAAATTTAAACTTTGCTAGTAAATTCAGCTGGTGGGCTCTGCAGCCTGTCCCACCTGCACATGTTAGTAATACAGTTTTACCAATGGTGAATAAATATGAATAATTTTAAATTTCAAGGAGTTACCTCTCATCAGTAGCATAAGATCCAAAAACATGGGAAAGCCGAAATCCATACATTGCACAATAAAGTACTCATTTCCAAACACACCAAAAATAGACAGCAAAACCCACCAGAAGGACATCTACCTATACAAGGAATTAAGCCTTATCTGTTATTTTAAAGGTTTAGAATTTGAATTTCTGTGAAATAATACTTGCGTTTACTCAGCAGATTTAAATCGTCTACTTTCCGGGTGACATTTAGGTCAATTTTAATTTTTGAATTTTATTGATCTAAATTAGTGAACATCATTACGAAGTGAATTGGATACATACCAAATGCTATGTATACATACATAAGGGCCACGTATGTTCAGAATTTAAAAACAAAATTGTTTATTTTAACTTTTTAATGCACTATATCAAAGTTTACCCAAAATATTTTTATTTGATAAGAAAATGACAAAAGACGAAGAAAAGGTGTTTTTACGTTTTGAGATATGGAAATAATTGAATTCCTTTTTAGAAAACATATAATGTATATTGTCGTAAAAATCTCAATGTATTAAACTTATTCGTAGTTAATGAAAGAGATAAAATGGACTTGATATAGAACTCTAAGAAACTATAGTCTTTTCACCCTGCACATATTTGCCACCTAGTACTTAGTACCTGAGACATGTGAGCTTAACACATGATGTACCGATTCACTGGAGCGAGAAATAAAGGTCAAAGCGACCAAAGACCTTTCCATCTGAATTGTACTCCCCAAAATGAAGATACAGGTAGAGTATGATACTCAGAACATTAACAGTACCTGTGAAATGGAGCTAAATACAAAGAATTACACAAGCCATTGGAACTTGAAATGTAGGTCAAAATGATCCAAGATTATGCCTCCGGAATATAATCCAAAGATGAAAACAGGTTGAGTATAAAAATGATATTTTTAGTACCCAATAAATGGAGCTTAACGTAAAACTTAACAAAAGTCACTAGAGCGTAAAATGTAGACCAAAATGATTCAAAAACTGTGCATCTAGATTGTACTACCCAAAGATAAATATACAGGTATAATATGACACGCCTACCATTTATAGTACCTGAAAAATGGAGCAAAATGCAAAACTTACCACACGGACGTTTTGAGGTTAACACTGTATGCTCCGTCAAAAAAAAAAAAAAAAAAACAAAAAACAAAAAAGAACTGAAACTTAACTTCACATCTATCCAACAACTCTAAAATAAAATCCGAAAATAAAATGAAATGTAGGAGTTCAAGTTTCATGGCTGAAATAGACATTTAACGCTTTCAGTCCCGCATAGGGAAACTCACCAAGTTCTTAAGCAATGATCTAGTAAGCTATACAGTTTAAATAAACTAGATGATCTCTAGATTTTAACTTGTGATATGTCCTTGGTGAGATGTATAGGGCGGTCCCTTTCATATTTACGCCATATCTTTACCTCTCATACTTAAACCAAAACATGAAGAAATGGTGACAAATCTTCATTTAAAACTACGGTGCCAGTTAAAACTCATGCAGTCAGCAATAGTCCTATGGTATCGTTGGGATTTCTCCATGTGCTCCCTGGCTGTGCTATTGGAAACACGTCCGAACAAGAGAGTCGTTGGTTCGATCCCCAGTTGGGTGAGACCAGAGACATTGAAACTGGTATTAGATGATTCTCTCCTAGGAACACGACATTTAAAAGCAAAAGCAAAAATTGGTTGACTCGCAGTCAAAATTATGTGTTCAATCGTCTACCTTATGAACTAACACGTATAAATGTGATCTGCGTTTGTGTAAAACGCCCTGAACATGCATAAAGCATTCGTTTTCCAATAGGTGATAAGCAACAGTCAGTCAGTAAATCAATCAAACAATGAACCAGTCAGTCCATCTGTTATATTTCAGCTTTTTAAAAAAAAGGATGCGAGGGACAACCGAAGAAATAATCTATTAAGAAAAGACATTTGACATAACATATTAAAACTTTATTTTGATTGTTAAAATGGGAAGTTTGAATATAAATCATTCATTCTATGCATTGTACATGGTACAATACATTCTGCTAGATTTGGTTGCATATGACTTTTAATTCTCATCTTGTGTATTTTTAGGTTCTAATAATGCTGATGATGAAAGGTTTTTTCTTGGAATACGTATGCAGCATAATGAAATACATCGCATATTATTTTATTTAAATTTGCGGTATTATTAAAATTATGAAACTTTAAAATTTGATTCGTTATGGATATGAGCACTTCTTCACCGATTTAGGCTGTTTTGGTTCAAATTCTACCGATGAGATGTTACTTCTTGAATCAAGTATACAGCATAATGAAATTACAACAAAATTGTTAGTTTTGTGGGTCTCGAAAGAGGAATAAATTGTTACCCTTCCGTAGCACCTGTACTCACCTTGGTTTTTGTAGGGTTCGTGTTTTTCAGTGTAGTTTTGTGCGTGCTATGTTTGTCTTTTGTTGGCCATGGTCCTGTCTGTCTTCAGACTTAACGATTTCTGTCTGCCCCTTTGATATCTTCGAATTCCTTTGGATACAAGTAAAAGTTTAGGATTTCTCTGAGAAAGGAAAAGTATTTGCAGTTTTTTCTTTTATAATAAAAAGAAATACTAGAAAAATAATATCCTGTTTTGCGGTTTTGATGGTTTAAGTACATTAAACATAATCGACACTGTACACCCGTTCACCGGTCAATGGATTAAAGCAAACATAAGAAATCTCAACATGAATTCTACCTCCACTGTCTAACGGTAGCATGCAGGAGGTCTTTAGTTCGATTTCCGTCCCGTCCGGCTATAAAATATGTATATGCTGGTTTTATCTATAAATGTAAAATTTATAGATGCCAAAAAAATGCAAAATTTAGTTGCCAAAAAAAAAAAAAAAAAAAAAAAAAAAAAAAAAAAAAAAAAAACACGATCTGTTTGGAGTCGGCAAAATTGTGTCTCGTTAACATGCCCTTCTGTGAGCTAGCGCGTTTAAATAAAATCAGTATTAAAATGCCAAAAATATTTTCTGCTTCTTATTCACTATAAGTTGTTTAGCCGTACAACATTGAGGAAAGATTTGTTTAATTTTACGTGCATGTTTTATTTCTGGGGCGATCTAAAGCTTCGCAAGCACTGAAATATCGCCATTGTCAAAGGCCTCGTGATGACCAGTCTATTTTCAGGTAATTCTCACACGACTTTAAACATTAACGATTTTTTGTCGTATAAAATTTTAATCGAAATTAGACAGTGTTAATAGGTTATTAAAGTAATATGATGTTTAGGTCGTGTTTGATTACAGCG
>JARWCS010000013.1:1344788-1357661 GCA_034783895.1 Geukensia demissa | reverse complement strand
CAGCGTAATGCAATGTTCTATAACACTGGTTATTGGAAGTCGATTGGTATAATAATCGAAACAGAAAATTGAAGGACAACGACAAAAGTGACAAGTCGACAAACACAGCATTCTTGAGAACATAAAAAGATGGGTCATAACACTTATGTAAATATGAACTTAAAATTTGAACAATGTGGACCTCACGTACAAAACCGGGGCGAACTCAGGTGGTCATGAAGGGTAAGCACTTCCTGCCTCCTTAAAGACACCCACCGCATTGTTATTTAACAATCTAGCACCAGATATTTCAGGGGGAAGGAGATTCTTAAAGGGATAATAACCTTCAGGCGGAAATAGCGATCAGCATTTTATGTTGCTCCACAACGTCATAGCTAGGTAAAGATCCGTCTGCATCTTCGAAACGGATAGGTAGACAAATAACATCGACTGAGCAGGGTGGCTGTGTGGTCTAGGTAGTTAGTTACAAAGTATTGTGGCATATAACGGAGTCGGTGTGAAATTGCGCATGGCCTTGTATATGCAAAAAGGGTGCACTCGACGCCAAACGCATGTGGCAAAGTTTTGTTTCCGGGAACTTTGTACTCTTGTATAACTAAAAAGCTCCCGAAGAGATATAGCTGAAATATTTTTAAAAAGGCGTATAGAACTACAGCAAAATAAATCTGTATGTGTATGTATGTTTTGTAAAAACACCTGCACAAAAATTAAATAGAGCAATCGTTTTGCATTTGCCAACTGTTGCAATTTCTCAAGATTAAATTTATTGTTCTGTATTTCAATATTTTATTTTCTCAGAAATTTATACAATATCATTATATACAAATTACCATGCCAGCACTAGCAAGATATTAATAACAATATAAAACAAAACACGAAACGTACGCCATTTAAAAGTATAGTTTGTTTTTTTAAATAATTTTGCAATTCCCAAAACTGAAAAAACTAACTTTTACAAGTTCTTCTTTGAAATATGGAAAGACCCACTGCATTAATAAATGGTACTGTTAATTAGGACGTGATACCAGTAAAGGAATTGTTAACTTTCCTTTCTGTTTTGAATACACAAATCATGTATAAAATAAGTCTCTAACTAAAATTCAAAGAAACCAAGGTCAACTATATTGTAGAAACAAATGAAAGACATAAGAGCAATAATTCTTCTACATGCCAGAAGCATGTCGGAATTGTCACGTGATAATACCCAATCCGAAATATGACTAGAGCCGCAAACCCCAAAATACACATCAGTTGGACATTTGAATCATTTCTCGAACTTTGTGATTGGCCCTCGGTGAACCATTCTGCATATGTCCTTTAAGCACTTTTGGATAGTCCTGTTCACAGAACACCCCACCATTTATGACACAAAATCTGTCACCAGGGGCAAGCGGAGTGTGGCACGTGACACATTTGAAACAGTTTACATGATAAACACTTGCTTGAGCTCTCATCACAAGTTCACTTGGGGGAATACTTTGTCCACAACCGGAACATAATCCTCCGGAACCAAACATCCTGCAAAATTAAAGGAATATGAAAGACACATTTTACAATATAGCATTGGGAAAGAGTTTTAGATTGCATACAGTTTTACCTTGATCATTCAATAGCTTGCAAAATTGGCCGATGTTGACAAAATAAATACCCGGATTAGGTGAGAGCGAGTTATCGTCCTTACAATATCCTTTTATTAATTTTAATGTTCAATTCTGAACTCTTAATAAAAAAAAACACTTTTTATCCATATTTGTTTACTATCAGTGTAATTAATTAATGAGTATTTGTTTCTCCACAAGTCTCTGTGTATGCTGTTTGAAGGTAAACAAGTATCGCTTTCAAATATTAAAGGGAGAAAATATTACACTGAGACTTGTGGTACGCATGGTTCTGGAAAACTGTTAATAAAAGAATAGGTATTGTAATTCCCATATTTTGCCCAAATGTTATCTTTTTGTGACACAACAATAAGTTGTGAAAAAATCATTACTTATACTTAAGTAATTTTCATCCTTTCGACAAAACGACAGGACACATTTGACCATTTCAAGAATAGTGCATTTACTGTAAAAATACTAATCTTTTAAAGGTGTTTTATTAAAAAAGATATGAGCGCACAGAAACATAACGTGGATATTTTAACTAAACATTTGTTCCTTATAGGTCTTTGATTGTGCAAAGTTTGGTTTTGACGTTTTTTGTTGATCTATTTCAAATCGACAAAATTGTATCAAATTATGTTTTTTCCAGAATTTTCACATTTAAAGCAAATTCTATGTACCATTTGACCTTTGTAGAACTAGTTAAAACAAAAAAAAAATGCTGGATTTTTCTTATCATATACTTTTTTTCGAAACAAAGATATATAATTAAAGATATTAGCCACTTGTCATTTGAAGCCAGATTCTTGGACCAGAAACGTGACTTGATACACAGTGGACTAATACGGGAATCTATAGGGTCAATAAAATTTGTATCGGGACTCGGTTTCGTCTCGCTTAATATTAATTTTATTGACCCGAGAAATTCCCGTATATGGACAATAACGCATTCAAGCAAATTAAATGCTCGTTATTTCTTTAACAGCATTGTTCTTTATAGGTCTTGCTACAAGCATTTCCACTCCATAGAAACTATTTATTAATTAGTCAGAGAAACAGAGATTAAACTGAATAATATACGTGATCGGCCACCATACTCAAAGTGGGATTAATAAATTTAAAGTTAATGGGCTTTGTCGATAAAAAATTGCTTAGCCTCAATAATAATCTCATTAGATAATGGCTTTGATATTATTCCAATTTAGAAATGAAAACGTTGACATTTTTCAAAATTCTTCTTATATTATTAAAGGGGCATTCGCCTAACCATCGCCAACTTTTAAAATGCAGCTTCGTTCAAATTACCGAATTTAAAAAATAATTTTCACTCCTTATCGAATATTTATTATTTAGGCCAAATAATCTGTGAATTTATTGCAAATTAAAGTTATGCTAAAATTTCAGAACAGTAATGTTTAAAACATCGTCACATAAGAAATAAGTTTCCTTACTTTTTAATCATACATATAAAAAAATATGTATTTATCCTTGCTTATGACACGTCATAAATCAATAGGCAAGTTATAAACAAGACATAACATCCGATGCATAAATATGTTTTATGACCTAAATATTAGCCATACTATTATAAACATTTTTATGATCTAGAAAACAGCTGTTTTGATACGAATTTCAAAGCAAAAGCAGACATGGATATGAGTTGTTCCCCCCTTGATGGATCAGAGCACTTTGATGGATTGTTTAACACCTGTCTAAGAACAGACGGAGAATACATCACCCATCAATCGATCCAGTGATCACTCAAACTTTGGTAACTTATGAAAGATTTTTATGAGTTACATGTATGGAAATGCGAGCAATAAATCGTTGACGGCATCAAACGTGTTGATAAAAATGAATACATCGTTCAATACTGTAGATGGGTTATACCTCCATCAAATCCTCACTCTTTGTAAACCTTCTGCAGTATTTGGTATATAACCGTATAATAAAGTCACTGACACATCAAAGACTGTTGCTAAGGAAAGCAATTTTCCATCAGTCAAGGTCTTCGAGTCAGCGGGAAAAGTTGCGTGGCTAAATTGCAATCAATAAGTCGTATCGTCCTGACTAAAATAAAGCAAAAACAGACTAATCAACGGACAACACCTATTTTGTTTAAAATTAACCGAAAGGCCTTTCCATATTTAGTACCATATTAACCTCCACGCATTTTAATACATCCTTGACAAAGGGTACCGTAAAAAATTACAACTCGCCCGTTGTCGGGTGCGACCAAAATGATAGTTCATTGTGTGATAAAAAATACGAATGAAAATAAAAAGATATGGGGTGATAGAATAAATAACTGTAACAAGTTAAATAAACTTGCATCTTTTCTCTTGCCATTCCGTTATTGATTCCAAATAAAACAGCCGCACTCATAATTTTGACTGGCCTAATTTTCAATCAAAACTTTTTTTCTCATTTCTGAAACTGTGCCTTAATTCACTGGCATTTCAATGGCAGAGATACTGGTGAAATCAATCATTGTTTGCTAATTAAATGTCGAATTTGACACAAACTAATACAAAGTAAAGAGAGCAAAAGCCTTTGAATTTGGATTAAACGCGTTTTCATCTAAACAATACTTTCTAGCTTATTTACTAGCGGAATTTCTAATCTTAAAAAAAATTGTTCAATTTTACGCGTCTTGCTCCTGTTAATTAGAAAATACTTTTCTGACAAAGGCCAACTGTAAGCATGGCCAAAAGAGAGAAAACAGCTGTTAATTTCATTGTTTTGTTTTCCTTATTGTTATCAGTGGTTTTTTTAAACAAGATACAGAAAACAAGAGAAAAAGAATGCAGATTTCCTTGTTAATTACAATTTTACATAATTATACATCGTTGTACATCATTCTAAAAATTGTGACACCTAATTATCTCAGAATATCTGACTGTAAATCACTGCGTATAGCTTCATTATCCTAGTACAGACGGAAGCCCCGTGCAAGGATGATGAACGCATAGTTTATAAACATGGCGGAATTTTAGTGCAATTATAGAGTCCAAGGTTTGGTTCTACCAAATGGCAGTTAGGCATACAATCCAGAATATAGACCTCATTAACCGCAGACCATAGAAACACATGTCACTTCGGGGACTGAAGAAATATCGTTAAGAACAAGACCACAAAATACATCCGAAATTTAGCTAACGCCACCAGTATACATTTGTCCAAACAAAACAATAATCCTATAGTCCAATTTGATACTGCAGACAATCATCAGGGATTAACCAAAAGAGGAAACCATCGCGTTCGAAGATTACATCTCTCGTTGGGGTTGCCAGGTTATATATACATGTAATACAGGACCAATGACGAGTTAAACATTATTACCTCCTTCCATATAAATGATTCCATTTTGGGGATTCAAAAAAGAGTAGGTCTATGGTTCCTTTTAAAGGCTTCATTATCTACCCCTTCTGAAATTTGCTGCCCTTTACTGTTCCATCAACCGTCGATATATGTCCTGATTATGTATTATGTATGAAAGAATTGCGGCACGATGTCAATTAACCAACTTGTAGCCAGAAGCAGTATCTACATGTATACTCTTTTTTTTAATTTCACCTCACAAGCAGCTGTTGTTTTTTCCGGGATATTTTTTGGATTTAATTTGACAGCTTTATGGTGGTAAAACATGTATGATATATGAAGGTAACAATTTATGCGAGAATTTCGTTGCCTGTATTGTCAACAAGTTCTCCTGGGGACATGATACTTCTTAAGGTAAATACTGACCCCTGAAGTATTCTAAATAAAACTGTCAAAAACAACAATCCATAACGTACCAATTGTAAAACACTGTCACGTGTTTGTAAGTAATTTTAGGTAATATATTCATAAATATTACAATAAAACATGTGACCCGCGATCTGTAAAAGATTTTAATTTGTTAATAAAATAAATAGGTTCTGATATTATTAAAATGTCTGTCATGTGCGAAAAGGGTTCTAAACAGATGTATTGGGATTGTTAGGGGTGAAATTAGGGTACGGTTATCTTTTGACCATTATACACACGACAAAAAGGTAAATTTACAACAAAGACAACGAAGATTTTTGGCTAGCCTTTTTACTGCTTTTGTCCATCACTATTTATAAAAATTAGAATAGTTTATTTAATTGAAGTAATTTGTAGGTCTTTAAGCCGGGTGTATCAAATATGTATTTACTTTTTGTATTTATTACGTTATACACATGTCAGTATAATAAATTATTTATTTTCTTGTACTGATAGCAGGGAGAGAGTGTATTTTCTACACGCCTGTGAAATTTTGGCAGTGCATTTAAACCAAATAATAATCGTATTCTAGCGTTTCATCAAACAAAAAGCCGTGCAAACACTTTTGATGTAACACCTTGAATAGAGTTTCCATATTCTTACATAAGTAACACGTGTGAAAATTCTAAATTCGTGCACATACGTGTATTAATACATGTAGTACACCTTTTAAATAATCTGATGCTCATTGAATAACGAAGACTGATAGCAAATGTGATGATGCAGCAGTAAAATGTAGTTTTCGCTGATCAATCGAGTGTACCCAAGAGTGTCAGTATATAACAATCTTTGATCAACAAACTATATTTTTTCGGAGCAAATGCGTCAATTTTCCGAATGAAATAAAGTGAATAGTTCCCCCGGGAGACCCCGAGATGTTAAAAGATGATTAAATTTAATATCTGCAGTCTGTTGTCAATTATATTTCATATTATAAATGTAATATCATTATTGAATATAAATATTACGTCGCGTGATCCATCGTTTTTCATACGTCTCCTTCAGATTGAAGAGCTGTATATAGGACCTTATCAATCAATTAATCAAAATTCCCACAATCAATTATTTATCTCTGATTTAACTAGTGATATATACTACCAGGGTAGAATTTAATATCCTCAGCCAGCAGCTAGACGAGTGAAAATAAATGCTACCGAAATTAATTAATTTCCCCCTTTGAATTTATTGTTAGCGATTTGCGATAGAAGTTTTATTAAAAAGTTATTGGTCCCACGATATATTAAAATACTTAATTGAGGACGAGGGAAATTACTTTCAGAACGACAGAACGTCTTTTTGTTTTTCTCAATTTCTTGGAGGAATAATTGGAAATGAAATAGATGGTGAAGACCTAAATGTACATATAGCTGCATCAACATGTTTAATGGCACTGTGTATCGATACTTTCAGAAGGCTGTACCGTACCGCTTTGGATGTATTGTCATGATTTAAAGTGTCTCAAAGTTCGACACATCCTGCCGGGTTTATAAAGCACCGTGTATAGCTAATGCTGCGTTCACACCTAATGCGAATTAATTCGAATTATCGAATGCGCACCGAGCGATTGTTTAACGTTTCAATGTTTTCAATGCGCATTGAATTCGATTTGACGTATACGTGTGAACGTGTTTGACGTCGCCAATTCGCATCTGGTTTCGCGTTCAATTCGCACTATATGTCCGTATGAACGTACCATTCATTGGGAAAGTATTCAATCATAATAGAAACGCTGTTCCACTTGTTCACTCGGCGGTAAACTGTCGAAAATGAAGGCAGCGTGATGCCGGATAAGGGATAGCAGGTGCCACGTGCGGGATAGCAGTTGCTCACACGTCCGAATCACCAGGTCCTATACCCATGTAGTCAAAGCTTATATCTGTAGTCCCCACTTTTATCTTCGAGTTTATGTTGTTTTTGTGCAAAATGTTTTTCGAATCTCTTACAAAATTGTTCTACAAAAAAGGTAAATATTACGGGGACTGAGTTGTTTATCTTAGTGTCGTTGTATTTTTCCGTCGCGCCTCGTCTTTTTGTCATTTCTCGAGTTTTTCGTGACTCTGCTGATATATTCGAGTTTGCTTTTTTTTTCGTTGTTCAATCAGTTTTAACTTCAATTAATCAAGATTTGTCGACTACGAATGAAACATCTGCTAAAATCTAAAGAACGTTCGCGTATTCATTTTGGTACTTGAATGTCATGAGCTCGTAAAGATTGAGATTTCAAGTTTTAATGCATATCTAAGAAGGCAAGACCCTTATTGGATTCACACAGTTAATTTGCTGTAAATTTCGATAATACTGGAAAAGCGGGCCTTTATATCCGGGTCTTTATTCAAAAACGCAACAGTGCCACGCGAAGGCGAATTGTAATTAATTTAAATCGTGATATCCAGTAACTTCAAATAAACTAATTTTTCCTTCATTTTCATTGCTGAAATTAACCTTTGTTGATATTGGAAATTGGTTTTTAGTTTGTTGTTGACGAACAAATCCAATCTCGAAAATTAATTAAAATCGATCCTAAATGGAACACACGTTTTTCCTCTAATTATCCGGCCATTTATATTTCCCATTGCTAAACCCCTTACACGTTAATTAAGTAGTTCTCTTTATTGTATTATCACGTAATTACGCCGACTTTTGGAGAGTCCATTATCCCAACACTTAGGCTTCGGGAACAAGACATCTGTCGTGGGATCAAATTTGTTGTAATTTTAATTAATATGAGTTGTACTAGAATATTTTTCAAATAAATTCCAAAAGGTAATGTGGCCATAATAGAGAAAGGGGGTAATTAAAATTCAAGGGCAGAAATGTTGTATCCTCCATTCTTATGATGATGACGATTTATTAAAGTTTTGATGCCTAACTTCTTCGAACTTTTCTTCTTGATTCAGAAGACTGAATCACTATTCAGTTGCTAGAAAAACAGAAAAATCAAGGTCCTCAAACAAGAGAGAGGTTAATGAGGAGGAAAATGCGGTGATAGCGGGGTTGTTGGTGATGGGAGAGAATACCCCTGTTATCTCATCAAAGCTACCTGATTCTACATTAATTAACATGCATATATCCAGTTAAAGGTGGGAACTTCGCCAAACCCAGTTAGGTGCCGACAAAATTGTCGTATCTGAACATCCACATTTTGCCATAATATCTAAAACTTTTATTTCCCATATGACATTCGTCAATGATCTCAAATTAAGCCAGAAAATACAAGTGAATGACCCCGTTTTCAAATTACAACACCTGTCAATTAAAAGAAAAGTTTTCCTTGTATACTACCTGTTACCAAATCTTACAGATAACAAAATCAATACCAGGCGATCCCCAATAAATCTCATTTTCCAGACGGTTTAATAAAATCGCTTAGTTTCTTTTGACAGATAGATCAGAGTTTTAACAAATTTGTATAAGGTCGTTTAATATTTATTCTTCTTTCCCAACTTATGAAATACTATTATTTCTTTTATGAAAGGGACCAATTTACTTTTCATTAAGCTAAGCTCCATGATAATAAAGTATCAAATTGGCATTACTCATTTCTGTAATTGTACTCATTAATGAGGACTAATTGGCCAATTGTGCTTGTTAAACATGTATTTATCCAAGATGCCTTCAGTAAATAGACTATTCACTAATGAATTAGAAAGCTAATTTATTCTCTGGAAGTTTATAATTAGAAAGGGCAGATAACTCATTTTAGAAATAGCTTAAACCATAATCCACAACCAATTATAGAACATTTGTTGAACGAGTGCAAACAAGGCTAAGCCTTGTTTCTAATGTGAATGTTAAAAAATAACCTCATTTAATGGCAACACGCAATCGTTAAAAACTGAAAAAATCACGATTCCACACTGTCTTGTGTTTTATATCAGTAAGAATTATGTATTCGAGTGCTCAGTAAGTTGACACAACCGCTGATGCTTTGGTACAATATGAATGAATTTATAAATTTTGTAAAAACCTAAAAGTATATCGTCCAGCATGTTTGTGGAATGGTTTTTGTGGTTGGCTCAACAGGTGTTTTGCAATACTTACGACTAAAAACATCATCGAAACATAACGAGAACTAGTCTTACGTGTGGATATTTGAAATGCATACGCAGCTTCATATTTATTTTTAGGTGACAAAAATTTTTTCTACCTCTCAATAAGTAACAAACGCTCTTTTTTATGATGCCAAACATATACTGGTCATGCTATCAGCAAAATTAATGTTTGACCAGAAATACTAGCCATAAACATTGCTCCTGTTGAGATTTTATCAACCTATATTGGTTCTATTAGCGTGAGAGAAAACTAAATATTCCCACGAAATTCAACACAAACTATTTAACATTTGGGAAGATAATCTATACCCAAATACACATGGGTTCAATTTCCTGCTAAATACATACCGTAGGTAATCATTTTTACACAAAATCATGCCGGATCTGGTAAAACACGAGCCTAATTGTTCTAAATTTGTTTGACAACAGGAGCACTTTAAACAGCCAGTGTGCCAATATCTGTCCATAGCATGTAATAGGAATCTATCTAATATTCTGGCCCCACACCCTGCACAAGCCTTGCCGTAAGATGGTGTGTCTCCTCCTGCACTGTTTGCCAGACTTCCAATATCTTGCATGACCCCGTTATTCATAATAGATGAACTGTCATCTGTCCCTGCAATTCAAAAGGTTTATTATGTTTTAATTAAACATACTGCTAATCATAAGCTTGTAAGCTGACTTAAAGTGATTTTAATGTTAAGTTTAAAAATGACTCCCAGAAACCTCCAATATGATATGTAGAGCTGACAGAGCAAATGAGGACATTGTATACAAACACACAATAAAAGCATAAACGGCTGTGAATTCAAGCTTGTTTTACCCGTTTTGGCGACAGTGGATGTGAGATCTCGCACAAGTGTCCAAAATTGTCCTCTTATTCCTTTGCACTTAAAATTAAAAGTACCTCATAGCTAAGAGCTCAAAGAAGAGTGAAATGGCTTCACCAGGAAGACTTGTCCCTGTAGAGCAGTATTGAATTGGAGTAATAGAAATTAATTGAGTACCAAACATTAACGCTTAATCAATACGGAAAAAATAAAGATCAAGATATTAATAATTGACACAATTAGATATTAAAGGAGAATACTAGGCTATGGGGCATAAATAGTAACATTTTTATTACATGCTTATAGCTAGTTAATCACAGGTAAGCACTCTAGTGCAGCTGGAATTTCTATTCTATTTACGTAAAGTTGGGAAAGATACATAAAAATTACCCATTTTAGCTCGCAACAGTGAAATCTTGGCAGCACCCCTTTCAAATTCTACACCCTACCCTCCTTGAGAGTTTTAAGCTAAATACAATTACTCTTAGCAGTTTGAATTGTAATGTAGTCAAAAACTCGACCATTTAATACTTTTACAAAACCAACACCTTATCGTCAATAATACTAGGTATTGATAAACGATTAGGCAAATGATTTATCATTCTGTGGAAAATAAAAAGAAATAAACAAACCGTTAAGATAAAAAACACGTGTTCAGTGCGTTATACAAACCATTTGTCATACTGAAGAACATAAATCGTCTGCTGCACAAATTATTATTAGGGTGCCACACAATAAAATCCCTCTAAATGTCTTCTATATTCAATGAAAAAATCACAGATTAAGACTAGTCCATCGTAAACAATAACAACATCAACTTGAAATATCCACCTCGTACAGTATACACAGTTTTAGTGCAATTGTACAGTCGTATTCAATATAACATAGAGGAAATACATATACTGTGCGTTGTTTATAGCGTTCCTCGTCGAAACAACTTAATTTTTGTTTTGCAGGATATTTTATGGTTGTGTGTTGTGAATAAAATCTGCTTTACGAATGGATCGTTTCTCATTTAAAGCTAACCAATCGGAACGGGTCTTTCTTGAATTAAATGGAAAATAGATAATGGCGCTCCGCCCAATTGTATATTGACAGATTTAATTTTTGTCAATATTATTACAGTTAATAATGACTGTTGCTTTAAAATAGGTAATTATGACTTGATTAAAACGAGATGTTTATCTCGAGTCTCTTGAAACCAATTTTTTATTAATTAGTTTTGTGTTGTGCTGGATGTGTCTTATTGGAAGACCATATTCAATTATTTTAATCAAAATAAAACTGGAGGAAATAATTAAAATTATCGGCTATAATAATTGGAACAGAAATAAAACGATTATTAAAACGCATTAGTGTCAAACTTAAGATAATTAAAATTCTCTCAAATTAATTATTGATCTGAGTTCTATATTGAAATACCCGCATTCTTATATTTACTACAACAGACGAATGTTGAAGGATTTTTTAAAATTTTTATTATGCAGATAATCCCACATAAATTAAAACATTTAATGGCACTATTTAAACCAGATATGCTTTTTAACAAAAACTATTCGTGGTAAATTTGATAATGAAAAAACTTCAATAAATCGCATAAAAGTTATTTCTAAATAACACGTCTTTTATACAAATAGCACCACCACGGAAATTAAAAATAATCCTTAATATATAAAAAATAACAAATAAATAAATACAGGTATCACATGAATCAACTTTACAAGTATTTTACCATTTTCTTCTGTACATTTTCGATATAATTTTTATTGGTTAAATTTCATTCTCGTGTCTGAATTGAAACTCAGTTCAGAATTTATCTTACGAGCCTATTACCTCCAGACCATTATACATTTACATTTTTATAACATGCACTTGGTCACGAGTCTTCAAGTGCCCGACAACAGAAAAAAGATTCTTCTTCTCTTTACGAGAATATAAATTAATCTATAGTCTAATATTATCCGCCCCTAATGTAAAAGCAGTTACTTTCATTATTATAGAAATAAAAGTAATAATATAATATCATTAATAGTTGATACTTAATAATGCTATTTAAACAGTAGGTCATTTAATGATATCCATACAAGTCAAATAAAACATTTTTAATTTTATTTGTTACCTTTAACTTTGTGAGTTTACCTTCAAAGTTTTAGGGGTATATACGACATATGGCATTAGATTCTATTAAAGCGTTCATCTTTCGTTGTATTTGACAAACTGAACCATCTACAAAGTAGCTACCCGACTATAACCACCCCCGACTTGTCTTTCTTGTTGGCCATTCAAGCTATTGTAACGAAATGTAAAGAGTGATGGTTATAATTCTTGGGTAAAGAGCGATTGATTAATTCTTGAGGGAGTACTGTCATCGAAGTTGAAAGTTGAAGCCCAAGTTTCAAATCAAAGAGTGAGCGAGCTTTATAATCTCCACACCAGATTCCAGTTATAACCTGCTTATAAATCACGAGTCTAGAAGCCCGAGACAATAAAAATCTGTATACAAATAAGGCAGGATGACAGATTATAAGTGAAGCGGAGCTTCACTTTAATGGTATGTCGGGTGGGATATCCAAGTGTTTTTCTAATCTTTCTTAATCGTAC